>PVHY01007765.1:0-65448 GCA_004024945.1 Uropsilus gracilis | reverse complement strand
CTCCTCTCTCGCTCCATGGTTCAGTTCCATTGGTTGTTTTCATTTTTTCTTATTTGTTTGTTTTTCCCTATATCCATCATATAAGTGAGACCATCCTGTACTTCTTTTTCTTTTTGACTTATTTCTGCTAATATGAGTCTTTCTAGTTCCATCTAGGTTGCTGCAAATGACATGTGTTTGTCCTCCTTGATGGATGCATAATATTCCATTGTGTATATGTACCACATTTTTTTGAATGCTACTCTTCTCACCACCTGTTTGCATGGCCAGAAAGAGGGGGACGAGTCAGAAGGGTCCTTCCTTTGGGGTGGATGAGCCTTTAATAGAGTTCAGTTGCCAACTGTAGGGGTCCTTCCCCATCCAGTGCATTCATCACCAGCTCTAGCAGCCAAGTAGTGTCAGAGCCCTTGGAATTATCTTTAGGATTTTTTTCCCAAATGAATAGAACAATATTTTATTTGTAATAAGTAAAAACAGTTATTTGAAATAATAAAACAAAGTTATCAATCTTGACTTTTTTTTTTCAAATTGACTTCAGACCTGTCAGATAAACAGACATTACAATCAGACTGAAACCCCCCCACTTATTTTACTTTAATTTCATTTTCCCCAGTTATTCTCCCCACTCCAGAAGTACCCACAATTGTGATTTAGTGGGTTTTTTTCCTTATTGCAATGCCTTAATATGTGTAAGCAAAATGTTATCTTCCATGATTTTAACTTTAATTTTTTCTGTGATTGCACATATATATACACACATGTGAATTATATATCACATCATTGTCTACCCCAAGGCTTTCCTTATTACCTATGCCCATTACCCATTACCTATGAACCATCTTTATCTCTTGTGTCCCCCCCTTCCCTTCTCCTGTTCTGTGCCTCAATTTCTTTAGGATTTTTAAACAATAAAGAGCAAAGAAACAGTCACTTGAGTTTCTTCTCTCTCTTTCCTTCTCTCCTTCCCAAGGTAACATTGCCCTTTTATCACTTCCTTCTAGGCCCAGGTATACCCACTCACATGCCCACACCACTGGGCCAGGTGTATACATCATAGAGAAGGTACAATATCACAGGGACCCATCATAGAAGCTAATGGTGGGAGGGCTGAAACCTTGAGAAACTCATTTACCCTGCACCAACCAAAGCCTGACTCTGATTTTCACTTTCAGTGTATTCCACACCTCCACACACCTTTCACTAGCTGGAGAGACAGCATATGATATAACTACATTGTGCCGGGGGGCAAGGGGGGGGGAGCTCTGTACTGATTTGGTGAGGTATCTGACAATTCTTACTCCACCAGAGGTAGAATTCCTTCTAGTGGAATGATGGACTCATTTGCATGGTACTTAAACGAAGAGGTTCCACTTACTAATTAATCAGATTTAGCAAAGAATTACAAGCTTCACTTCCTAATAGGTGACAACCCGTTTTTCAACCTGGAACTATCCAGGTTTTAGCTCAGACATTTGTGGCATTTGTGACAACACTTCAGTCCCATCAGGGCACTGGCCACTTTGCCTCTAAGTATTCCAGTCACAGGTTGGGGCTGTTACTGTTTCTCTTGGGAAGATTCAGCCTTCCTTACTTGCTCGCCCCAGGTCACCAGGACTACACAGGAGAGTCATCCATCTTGGGATACTCAGCCTCCAATGCAGTCTGTCCTCACATTTCTTTCTCTGCACCTATGGGCTAAAGAGTCAGTTTAATCTCTTCCCCGTTTCTAATTCTAATTTTTCTGCCCAAGAGTCTCACGTGTCTGAAAGCCCTCTGTTCTCTAAATCAAGATTCTCTTGTGACTTTTTCATGCACTTTTTAAGTCCATGAAATAGGCTGGTCTGGGATTAAATCATTGTTGTAATTACATTTTATTTGCATTTCTAATGTACAATTTGCATGACAATTGCTTATGCTTCAGTCACATTGGCACTGATCAAATCCATATTTATTGGGGGGGGGGGTGGTAAAGGGAAGGGAACCGTGATAGTGAATACAATTCCTGGTCAGAAATGCTGACTCCAAATGTCGACCTTGACATTTATATGCTCAGCAATTTTAGATCAGTTTTGTTATGTGCAAAACAGAGGTGGCAATATGGGTTGAATCGTGTCACCC
Source organism: Uropsilus gracilis (assembly GCA_004024945.1). Lineage (NCBI taxonomy): Eukaryota > Metazoa > Chordata > Mammalia > Eulipotyphla > Talpidae > Uropsilus > Uropsilus gracilis. The sequence continues at coordinate 63,330 of PVHY01007765.1, read as the reverse complement.
AAATTCATATACTAACCATCTAGCCCCTAGAAGCTCAGAATGTGATCTTTGGTAATAGTGTCTTGCAAATAGCACTACTTAGATAGACATCATACTGGTGTGGGCCCTTATTCGACATGACTGGCGTCCTTATCAAAGTGGGATCTTTGGAAACAGACACACACATAAAGAGAATGCCATGTGAAGATAGGGTTATGTTGATAGAGGTTATGCTGGAAACTAATAGGGGGTTGTACCTAAATGATAATAGGGGAGACACTTGGAACAGATTCTTCCTTAGAGCTTCCAGAAGGAGCATGGTGGACCTTGCTAACACCTCCATTTCGGACAGACTTCTAGCCTCTAGAACTATGAGACAATAGGTTTTGTTTAAGTCACTCAGTATGTAGCGGGTTGATATGGCAGCCCCAGCAAATGAACTCAGTTGGTAACATCTACTTCAGGGCATTTTTTCTGAGGATGAACTATGTATGATTATGTCAAAGTACTTGGTACATAAGAGTCATTAGGAAAAATAGTATCCAGTGATGAATTGCCAGAAAAATCACACATTTGGAATTACAATGTCGGTGTTCAAACCCCATTTCCTATTCTGTTATCACCTTACATGAGATGACATATAACATATGACAATGCAAATCTCTTTGATCCTTATGTCTTTGTTTGTAAAATAAATGTGATGATATAAACGGCACTGGGTACTTGTGATACTTATGGAAGAGACCCTGTGAAAACCCTGTGTTAACCAGCTTCATAACCAAGGACTCTGAGGTCTTTTGCCCTGAAAGTGGAGAAGTCTTAGTATTTCAAACCCCTTCCTCTCTCAGCAACTGTTCTCACCTGTGCCTCCTTAAACCCCTTCCTGGTCTGAGGCCAGAAGTGATGGCAGCTGACTGATAGATAGGGCCTGAGATCCTGTCAGCCTTTTATGTGTGGGAGAAGTTGGACCTCTACTGACAACTCCTTTCTTTCCTCCTCCCTGTACACAGTTCCCACCCCCATTTGAGGGCAAGTTTCTTGCTGCTCTTCCTGAGGACCAGGAATGGTTTAAAACCCCTTTCCTTTTTCTTTCGTTAAAAAAAAAAAAAAAGATAGCTATAATTATTCCTGCAGACCCAGTTATTTTCACAGAAATTAAATATGTCTCTGGTAGTACTTCAGTAGATCTATGTGTTTGTTACACTATCACATTTCTCTGCTACACTGAAGAAATGAACAGTTGAGTGCCAGATTGCAGAACTGAGGTTTTGTTTAGTATTTACTGCTAACAGGCACATTTCTCTTCGAAAAGCACAGAGCTGGGCCACTTGTACCCAATAAAACCCATGATTATAATTCATGCATACACTTCCGCCCCCAGGATTAGGCATATAATTTTGCTAATGAAATATTAGCTCCAAAATAAGTATCTAAGGCCTTAAAATATGAGTGTCTTTTGACCCAGTAAGTCTACTTACAGAATGTTATCCTAGGGAAAGAAATATTCATGTGTTCAACAATGCATGGATTTGCATATCAAGAGCATTCAGTGGAGGTTATTTATAACATTTTTTTGAAAAAACCTAAATATCAATAATTGGGAATTGATTCAATAAAGTGTGATTCTTATTACATATTATGTAATAATAATGGGAAAACATGTTTCTGTTGACATGGAAAATTCTTACCATATTGGTTAAATAAAGCAAGTTACAAAATAGTACATAAAATATTTCTTCAGTTTCAGGCTGTATATTGAGATATAAAGAAGAAAATGTATGTCAGGGAGTAGAAATGGGAATAGAAAAAAGATCTACCAAAATCTTAATAGTGACTATTCCTGGTTAGAAATATTAGATTGCTTTTTATGCCTTTGTCTTTTTTTATATTTTAAGTGAATGTGACTTTATCTTGATAATCAGAAAAGATTATTAAAGTATTATTTGTTCAGAGACTGTAATGGGAGTTACTTACAGGAAAGCAACAGGATACAGATTTTCCAAACCATATTTTGAAACACATAATGGGAATTCTTTGAAGAAAAAGCTCCACTGAAATAAGTTTCAGAAACATTTTTGTTTCTTTTCTCTCTGAGACTCACAATGAAATGGAGTAGCACCAACAAATAATTATCTAAACTCAGTTTGATCACTAACCACGATTTTTTCCTGTATCATCTCTAGTAATGCCTCTGCATGGTTTATTACCTTGAAAATCAGTTTGGGTGGAAAATACTATAGAAAACTAGAATCCATCCTGTTTCTGTCTACAAATTTAGAGGGCTAGAGGACACACTTGATATTTCCTCCCTAGCATGCATTCTTCCTTTTCTTTATTTTTAGTAGCAAACAGATTTTCTTTTGAACAATCTTTCCTTTTGTCTAATGACTGTTTGAAGTAGGTTTGGCGGGCATAAATCAGTCAAGAGGACATCATTCCTTTGACTGAAACAGATTAGGGATGAATAGTAAATCCTGCCTAACCCAAAAAGAGCGTGGCATTTCTCTCACCAATTCAAATGATACAATTTAATCTCACTGAGTCAGAAATTAGAAGTTTTTTTTAAATGACTGTGTTGTGCTTTTCCAGTTCATGGGTGTGAAATAGAGATATGTGTATTACTAACTGCCATTTGTGGTCATTTTGTGGCCATAATGAGGAACCCAGACTTTTGAAAAAAATCACCAAAACATAGAATTAGAGCCTCGATCAAACTGTATCTGAAGTCTGTCATACCAACTACCACAAAATCTCCTTTCAATTTTGATTGTTCTTCTATTACTTGCTCTGAAAATAAAGGAAACTCAAGAAGAACATAAAGGTAATTCAGAAGAATAAAATGGGAGTCTAATTCTATGCCATAAATAATACAACTCTTATCAACACGGTTAATCAATGTCTTAACTATCCAATTCCACAAGCATTCTTTAAATTTTGCTGAGGTCATATTTTATATTGCACATATATATTTGCATTTTCTTAGGTATATTGGTGCTTCTGGATTAGAAGTCCACATTTTACAAGGAGTTTGGGGAGAGAGGGAATGATATCAGAATTTTCCCAATGGATCTTTTCCTCATACCTCCGAAAGATAGCCAGATTCCTACATCCTCAGGATGAAACCAGCAGCAGGGATAGTCCAGCTGCCATTGGCATCCATCTAGCATATACTTTTCTGCTACTTTATGAAAGAGTCAATGAATAACGGCATCAGATCCAGAAACAATTTGCCATCAATCAATTTCTCTCCCATTTTTTTTCTATTTCCCGGTGTTTCCTGGGCTGTTATAGATTCCATGCCCTGGAATTCCCAGAGAGTGCCAACAATCTAATAGAAAATGGAAGCTTTGAAGGGATGCAGTAGTCTCCTTGGCATAGGAACCTCTCCAACAACTGCCATCTCATCAGTCAAGTGACATCTGCCTCATATTTGGCCATCAAATCATCAGGAAGAACTTCCCTGAGAATTTAATTGGAAATATATCAATGCTGGCATTCTAGCTTATTTCCAACATGACAAAAATCCTCCTTAAAAAAAAAATCCATGTTGTAGCTGTGAACGGTGTTCCAAGAGTTCTGAGAGCCCATCTGCTGATGTGGTGTATCATTTCTATCTACAAATAGAAATACAAGTAGTGTGTACATAAATGTGGATGGTTACAACATGCTGGTTGAGCCCCATATCAGTTAAAAATCAGTCAAAAATCCTCATATATCAGTTTAGATACAAACCACTATAGGACTGGGTGAATCAAAGACATAAATAGAGTGACCCATATTATTTATGAATTTACCACCATGTTAGAGAAAAATGTTTCTTGCTTTTTTTTTTTAATAAGGGATTCCTCATAATTGCTACTGCAACAGGGACCAAATAGGGCCTGTGCTGTATTCTCAGTTGCAGATATGTGCCACAGGTTCCCACCCCTAAATAAATCTAAGCCCTGGTTTCTCCCTGATCTGTGAAATTGAGACAGAATTTGAACATGATTTGTTTGCAAGTGGAGGTCAGTCCAGAGCAAGGTTGTCCAACTATGACATTTTGGAGGTAGTTCTTGTTGGGAGGGCCTGGCTCGCATATTTTAAGGTGTTTGCAGCATAATGGGCATCTACCCACTACTTGCAGTATCTTCTTCTAGTTGTGGAACCCAGTACATATCTCCAGACAATGCCCAGTATCCTCTGGGAAACAGAATAACCCCAGATGGAAACTCCTTCCATTAGATGAGTCTTATTGTGCCTTTTTGTTGCAATCAGTTAAACAAGAAGCTAATTCTCTCCAGAATCCCCTTGCTTTTATGGTTCCAGTTTAGCAATGACTACGAGAGACACTTGCATAGGGTGAGGGTGGGCAGATGAAGCCTTGGCTGTTTGATTATACTGCAGGGTAACAGTAAGGAGAACCCTGGGACCCCCAAACCTTCCTGCTCTAGATAGGTTCTGCTATCTTCCACCTCAAGCAAAACATATTCTAGTGTATAAGCTCTTCAATGGAAAGGAACTTTAATACAATTAATGCACAATAAAGTGAAGAGAAGGGAAAGAAAAAGAGTATGGTTTCAAATCAGTTACCCAAATTACCCATACTCCCGTGGGTAAATGCCCAGCCAAACAGAGTTGGCCCAAAGCAGAGACACTGAGGCTTGAAAAGCTGTCACAAGTCTAAGTCTCCTTCTGGTGGGGACCCAGAGGAAAGGGGCAGAAGGGGCCTGCCGTGTCTGGGATGAAAGAAACAAAATCAAAATCAAGAAAGAGGCTGCCATTGTTAACCTCCACGCGGGTCTCTTACCCATTTCTGTTTCAGGTGTCCCCTTCCATGTCCCCTAAGTCCCTGGAAGCAGTCCAGTGCTGAGAAGCAAGCACAGCTTCTCACATGTCTCTGTTCCATGTGCCTCCTTCAGTTGCCTTCTTGCTCTCCCACCTCTTTCCTTCCTTCTCCCAGTCTCCTCTCCAGCTTCTCCTATTCCCAGCTCCTATTCTACCTTCCTTGGGTAGAGCAGGGAACCTGGAACCTCCCCTTTCCCTGGGGACCACCCCATTACAATTGTTCTCTGAAATTGGGTGTAGAGTGCCACGCTCCATGGAGGTTCATGCCCATGGGCACGCTGCTCCACTGGCTCACCTTGTTGGCATGGGTGGCACCCAGATGCAAAGCCAAGACAGTGTCCGTTGGAGTCCTCCTTTAGCTTCTGTGAGTCCTACGTTGAGGGACATGACTTTTTCCCATCTGTTAGTCTAACTGACCTGGGTGACACTGGCGCTGGACCAGTCAGAGGGATCAGCTTTCACTGCATAGAACTTCACCAGCTCCCACAGTTAGATGAGTTCCAATCTAGATCATAAATTCTATCTTTTTTTTTTTGTGACAATCATAGTAGTTTTACTTCTCTGATTGAGCCCTGGCTGATATGCTTACAGTGAGCATTTCAGGTCACAGTGGCATTTTGGAGGAGAACTGAAAGACTTCCCAATATTTTTCCTGCCTCGGATTCTTAGTCTAATGGGTTCATCCCTCTTGCCAGAATCCCTTCAGAGATGGGCAAACTACATTAGTTTAATCCAGTGGATTAAAATTGGATTTTCTGGATGTAAAAAGTCACTCTGTCTCATTCAAGAAGAAATATATACATAAGTATGCTGCAACAGTGGTTGCTGGCAGCCATCACGTGACCATGCTCCAGCTTTAGGATAAAGTTGACGTTACCATTGACAGCAAAGAGAAAAACCAAAAAGAAGTGAGGTTCGAAAATATCTTTGATTTGTGCAATCAATAAACCCTGCAATCTGCCCTATTTCTGAACTTCCTTTTATATGAGATAATAAATTTTCCCATTATTTAAGCCAGTTGGACTATGATTATCATATTCTTAGAGTACCTTTGAATTCTGTTTTAGACCTTGGATACAAATTATTCTAAATTCTTCAGGATTTGACCTGCTCACCCTGGGGTGAAGACTCCATTTCTTTTTCAAGTGGACTGTGATGCTCCTAATCTCTCAGAACCCAAAGTGTGTATGATCACACTTTGCGGCATTGACCATCTTCAGCTGAGTTCTCATTCCCACCTCTTCCTGGCACCAAAATTTGCCTACCATCTCTGAGTTAAAAGCAAAGTGCATACACATGTTGACTTTTAATAATGCATACCTGAAAATTATAGAAAATTATAATGCAATATCAATTTTTTAAAAATAAGAAAAGGACATATGGAATTCAGCAAAAATATTTTCCAGGAAGTTTGGGCCTGTGTGGTCTTGCTTCCCTCAGGACCAGAACTAGCTGGAAGATATGGGCCCTCTCCTGCTGTGATTAACCCCTAGCGGTCACAGGTCACTGAGTAGGAAATAATAACAAAGGCAGCAAGTTAAAAACCCTAACTGGTGTGTCATTGCACAAGAGGGAGGGAGGGAGGGAGGGAGGGAGGGAAAGAGAAAGAGAGGGGGGACGGCTGAGGGGTTTGCCTGCTTCCCAGTCCAATGCCCTCCCGCCCCACCCCACCCCCAAACTCCCTGTTCTGACCCTAGCCCTGGTCCTGTCCTGCCTGGAGTGTTTGTGTAACTGCTAAAACCAATAAAGAACCTACACAGAATGGTGAGCCTGATATTTCCCCAGCAATTGGCAACAAGGATGCTTACATTACATCCAACAATATCCTTATCCTTATCCTTATCCACTGTAAGCTCCTGGAACTTTCTTTCCCACTATTAGATGCTTGGTCTATGCAGATAGTGGCATGAGTAGAAGATTCATAGAGGGCCCACTGCTCCACTAAGAGCCTCTGTCTCCAGATGCATGTGATAGCAGGAAGGGTCCTGGCTGGAGTTCATTTCCCACATTTCATGAGCCTGTCATGCAGATCTCCCAGAGCCTCATCTCATTAATAAGAATCAGAACATCTAGAATTATGCAGGGCACATGATAGGAACTCAATAAGTACTATTTCTTTGTCTGATCCTCCTCATCTCCTCACTGCTTTAGCTGACTTCTTTGACCCACTGTCACCTCCTTCTGGGGATCCACAGATACTTCCATTCTGTTGGATGGCTGGTCCTACCTGCAGTTGCCCACAGTCTGGCAGCTGGAAGGATTCATCTTAGGAAAAGCCTGCTGTCCAGGCAGAAGGCCAGCCAAGAACGCTTTCTGGTTCTGTAAATAGGAGGCGGCATAGAGTCCACAGGGCCAGCATGTCACACTTTTCAGGAAAGAAATGGAGCTGCCAGGAAAACTGGTGGCTGTGTACCAACAGTGCCTTTGCCATATAACCATGTCATGTCTGCCTGGGGGCATCTAAGCATAATGCTTCAACCCTGGTCACATCAAGGATTGTTAAGTTCATGCATACACTAATGGCTAGAAAGAAGTGTAACGTGCACTTGGCTGTGTTCCATCAACCCTGCATTTAATCCTGCTATGCTGTGGATTGACTGTGTGACTTCAGATAAGCCATTTCAGCTCAGTGTCCTCTGGAACCTAATTGAGGGATTATCTCACATCCTATCAGATCCTATATTATTTGACGGTGAGAGTGGAATGAGTGCATGTGAAAAGGGCCCTCCTCTGGCCTCTTTGAAGGATTCAGTCTTCCAGACTAGATAATCCCATGAAAGTCTTGGTTTCCTTGAGTCAAACAGAGTGTTTGTACCACCCCACACCACAGAGGTTTAACCTAAGTTTATTAATTGAATACCATTATATGCTTTGAGACTAGGTCTGCATTTCAAAAAGCATGTTTCTTATTAGGAAACACACACAAATATGCACACATATACTGACATGCACTTTAAGAAAGCAGGTGCCTTAAGAATATTTCTGTGGAAAAGCCAATTGTTTGGGAACTGGAATGCATTCTGCCACGTGTGAAAAGAAGCAAAAAGGGAAAAAGAGAGAAAGAGTAGAGGCACAAATATATTGACAGATGAGAAGAATAAATGTTTTTGTTGCGTGCGCCGTGTGGAGGTGTCACACATACCAAATCATGACATAGCTGCAGGAGTAATGGCTGCAGCTGTTGTCTTTGTAAAGTGATCCACAATAGCCATGCTAATAAGCACAGCAACATGTCCAAGTCACTTCACACAATGAGAACAGCCTAATCCTACGCCACGTGAGCTCTGTGCCAAACGTGGCCCTATCACAGCAGCAGGATCAAGCCAGGAATAATCAAATCCTCTGGAAAAAGTCCCCTGTGTAACACACTGAAATCCCTCTTTAAGTGTGTGAGTCTGCTGGTGAACAGGAAAATTCCTTGATGAATTGCCAAGTGGAAGCACAGGGAAAAGAAATCCATATGTCGCCCTACTTCCGCGGGATAGTAGCTACTAGAATGGGGAGACGAACTTTCATGAACTGTAGGAAGCTGCTGGTGGGCATTCAGTCATTTGTTCGACAAATGCTCCTTGATCATCTGTGCCATACGGGAGCCAGAAATACAATGGTGAGCTCTGAGCGGGCATAGAGACGGAGCAAACGACAAAGCATATTTTTTTCACTTCCACTGTGATAACTGCTTTAAGGAAGAACTCGGTACTCTGCGTGTGAATTACAGACTATTTTTTTCCTTTCAAAGCAGGCTGAAAAGTACAAGCTTGCAATTACTACAAACCTACTTTGAATAACAAGAGACTTGGGAGTTGGTTCCCAGAGAACTGGAAGTTCCATTGAGGATTTTCAAAAATCATCTTTTAATGTTTTATTTGATGACATGTTCCTGTCACTGAATATTCAGAATTTGCCAGTGAATGTATCAGAACCATCTTCCCAGCTCAGCAAGTAATAAGCACTAAAGGTAATTGTAGATAGGGGGGGGAATCCCCTTAATAAGACTATGCTTGTCTATATCTGAGTTGGTTTGCACAGTAATCAGGATCATAGGCTCTGAAATCAGCCTGCCTGATTTCAAGTCTCTCTCTGCTACTCACTAGCTATAGAGGTCAATTTACTTAAACTCTGGCCACATAGTTGCTTCAACTATAAAATGGAAATGACTCCATTACGTCTTTTATAAGGTCATTATGGAGTTAGGTAATTAAACACGATTAAAGCAAACCAATACACCTAGGTCATGCAAATGGCTGTTAGTGTTGCTAGTATTGTTATTGTGTGAGCTTAAATGTAGGACTCTACACTGCAGTTTAATTCTCATGTTCTCTCTAAATAATACATTTTTCATTATCTGGGAATCACTCAGATTTACATTCTTACTTGATCTTAACCCAAATCTCTACCACTAGATATAAAAGTCTCTTGGTCCTTATGCCATACTCAATTATTTTAATTTAGTCAATCAAAATATGCAGCGATATATCCATTTCCATCCATAGGTAATCATTTTCCTGTTTCTTAGTTTTCTCAGTTGTGATTGCTAGACATACTGTCTTTTGCATTGCCACAAGTCACACAGCAGAGATGCTACATAACTGTCACTTCACAGTTTCAGATGTATATACACACAGTGGAATACTACTCAGCTATAAAAAGATGATATCTTGTCTTTTGTGATTACATGGAAGGAACTGAAGGGGATTAAGTTCAGCAAAAATAAGTCAGAAGATATGACCAATTTAAGGAACAAGGGATTGCAGTAAATGAAAAGCACCCCAAAGACATACTTGATGAATAAATGAATGAACAAATACTGGTGAACAAAGACTTTTATATAGTAAACTGGAGGGAACATTAACTGCTACAAACCACCTGTAGAGAAATTTCAATATATCTATCAAAGTATCAGATTATATCAGTATTACATTCTTCAAAGTTGCAATCAATAGTTTTAGGAATTTATCCAAAATAAATGACTGGTATTTATACAACTAAGGATGAAATCGTAAGCTAAAGGATTATCCACATTGTAAGTAAAAGTTAAAAGTACATAAGTGTTCAATTATAAATACACAGTTAAATAAACCAATGTATTAAACTTAATCATAAACTCAGCAAAAACATTTAGAATTAACATTTTATAATAAATTATATGGCATAGTAAAATGCTCAAACATTGTTAAATGACAAAATTTCATTTTAAAATAATATATACTTGGTACAACCTCACTTTTGTCAAAAGTAATTTGAGCTGATACATAAAAAGAAAAAAATAAGTCAGAAGAGGAAAGACCTATAACAGATGATTCACTCATATTTATATACTAGAGAAATAAAACAAAACAGCAAAAGCAAACGAAAACAAACCCTAAAATCTGACAATAGAATTGAGGTTGCCAGATGAGAAGGGTGAAGAGAGGAGGGAGTCCGTTATAGAGGACTACTGGTGCCTTGATGGTAGGTGTGGTGTAGTAACCCAAAGAGTTGTGAACCTCTGAATCAGATATAGTGCCCGCTACCAATGTTACCTCAAATTTTAAAAATGCAATTTAAAAAATTTAAGAGGAAGTCTATGGAACCTAACTCCTCTAAACTTAAACCCACTCTCTAACCACACTGTTCAAACATTTAAGCAATTAAGAACAATCATGAGAGATCAAATACCTAAACACACATGCATATCCTTTATCCTTAGAGATAACAGCTAAGAAATGAAAGGGAAAGTATTGTTATTTGGCTTTTGAGTTTCATTGTGCATGGAGAGTTAAAGACTTCTTTGGCATCTTGGAAGCAGATTGGATTTCTTGAGTAGATGATAGAGGAAATTTTGCTTAGTTTTGATCATTTGTGTTTTCCCAAGTTCCTCCACACAAGCAGACTGTGAATGAAAACAACTCTAAAGACGTGTAAGCACTATGGTTAATTGTGTATGCAGTAAATACAATTTACTCCTGAAGAAACAGTTTGCTGTTTATTCACTGGGAAAAAAAAAAATAGCTTGATAACACTGACAGAACAGGAATACTGTGGAGTAGGTTGGAGGATAATCCTATTTAAAATGCTTTTGAAAGGACAAATAAAAGCACTTGTATTTTTCCTTCCTATTGTAAACCTTCATCCTATTTCCTCATCTGTTCTTCTCTCTTTCCCTATTTCTGTTTAGCTTATCGTTCTGAAATGTTGCAGGAGTCTTTTCCCAAAGAGAGTTTTCTGAGGCATGCCAGCTAATTAATTATTTTTCAACATTATTTCTCTGCATGACCTCTGATCTCCTGGCAGTCCTACAAAATATCTTATTGCATTCTTCCTTCACCCACGAATAATTCTGGGGAGAGGTGATTAATTGAAAAATGGGGAAAACAACATTGTCTTGAGACACATAGAGCATATCAAACTCATGTGGACCCAAAGTTTTGAACCCAATGCAATTTCCTTTCTATGTGTGGGAGCTGGGGCCCCTCTAGCTCAGCAAGGAGTCTCATGCAGGTACAGGCAACAAGTAGAATTCTCACCCCTTCATGGCACATGATAAAGCCCACCTCTCTGGGCCCACCAAGCCCACCTCTCATCACTGCTTTTACTCTTGGGTACCCAAAACAAAGCCTGGGACTGGCTGACAGACATCACTTATCTTTGGTGATGATCCTTGGCCACAGCTGATGCTGCAAATTAGTGTTGTGAAGGCATCATGCACCTGCTACCGTCATTTGCCAACCAGACTTTCCTTCCCAAACATGCTGCCTTCCCTCTTCTCCAGTTATACCAAAAACTAGCAGTCTTTATATTTCTGAGGGTGTCTCTGAAGCAGTGTGTTGCTCACTATTTTGCCCTCCTGCTTTTCCATTTGATACAATTATTAAAATGACATAGAGAAACTAGGCTTAGGGGGCAAAGGGATGGGTAGTTTCCTTAATATAATGCTGAAAAATATAGTCTCAATCCCTACAACTCACCACAAGTCATAGAACTAATGTCTTTTTCAGGCACTGCAGTTCTGCCCAGTTAATTAATTATTTTTAAACATTACGTGACCTCTGGTCTCCTGGCAGGCCTACAAAATACGTTGGGGAATAATAGCAAACACCAGCAGATGAAAAACAAGAAAGCCAGGGCCAATGTTGTATGTGCCTTTCAAGGAAAATTGTGGTCACAATTTCCCTTTCTGTGGTGGATCTGATTCCATGGCAAAAATTCATCATATGGATGAAGCTATGTGTTTGCTTGTTGTGGACTACATTTCATCATGACTGTCTCTTGCACATCCAGTGTATACTGACTAGATGTAACAGAATCACTATGTTTGCACCGGATATTCAGTGTTGGAACAAATTGAACAGATGAGTGAAGTCATAAGAGGGTTGCCCATCTAAAATTTTGCTTTTCACATTTACCCAGACAGGGGTTTTTCTAGAATAGGAATCTTTTCTTTCTTATGAATAATAAATAGCATCATGAAAACTGAAAAGAGTATGATGGGATCCTGCTATTGGAACTGACATTTAGTTAGCAGAAGTAAAATTATTTTCTAAAAAAAATCAATATGCTTTATGAAACTTTCCATATTTTTAATTCACTTGCAACAGATAATTAGCTCATAAATTTAAATTAGGCTGCTGAATTTTTTCAGCAATTTTTAAAAGCAATCACATGCTATTTCATTCTTATAATACTTCAGCTGCTAATATAGTACACAGAGGTAGTACTCTTTTCTTCCCCTCGCCCCCCCACCTCACCCTCCATAAGACTGTTTAAGGCTCTGTTTCCAGCCAAATGATCTAGACAGTTTTCTCTCAACATCTTACTTCATTTTGCCAGCAAATCCCTATGAAAGGGAGGGACAGAAGATGGCATTCGGAGGGAGAGGAAAGCCAAGGAAACCTCTGGAATCAGAAACTTTCATTTGGCTTCATCCTGTTTGACTGCGGGTGATCTCTGGTGTTTGTGAACTTGCATCTTCCATATTGATACCGAATAAGATGGGAATAAGATGGGAGAGCCCCATCAGGCAGAAATTAGTAGGAAGGAGTTGAGGGGACACAGCTTTGTTGCCTGAAGAGTCAAGTTTAAACCCAAAGCATCATGTAAATAAAAATATACCACCTCCCTCTGGGAGGAGGAGGGCAGGGTAAATGTTCTTTGTCTTGTTTGACTTGTTCCTGGGAACATCCCAGGTGAGGAGGCATCCTGCTTAATGAGATGCTGGTAGACCTTACCTTTCTGTCTTGCATGTAGATGCGAGTTGGAAAAACACATTCCAGGTAGTTACAAGTATAGTGCCAGATCTTATTCATATGTAGAAGAATCTTATTTTCTTTTCCATGTTTTCCTTTTATCTCTGATGAACTTCAGATCCTTCTCTTCTCTTTATCACCTCTACCCTCATTTTCAGGGTTTCTCCATTCCCCAGTTGTTTGCTTTCTTTTCTGTGTCTGTTCATTTCTAGAAGCAGCATCCCCCTCCCCACCACAGCCGTCTCAGATGGGAACACTCTTACTGTCACATTTTCAGCCGGCAGGGCACATCATGAGTGGGTCTATATTAAGGGGGGAAGGTGGGGAGGACAAGATTGTTTACTTTCTCAGAAGGCTAAACATCTCAGCTGGGAGTCCTTGACTGTGTGCTTAAGGACACAGGCAGAAAGGACAAAGGGCAGCAGAAAGTGCTCCTGCCTCCGTGATTTGCATCTGAGTTCAATTCAGCTTTGCTTTAAAGAGTCTCATTTGAATACACAGTACATTAGCTCCACTCCTGCTTCCGATCCAATATGAGGAATACATTCATAGCTCAGTAACCTCTCCCCCATCTAGTCCAGACAGTTGGGGAAGGGGGTAGGGAGGGGGATCCAACAACTGCAGAGAAATTATATTTCAAATAAATGTCTTTTCATCAGCTGCCTATGTATCCCTCAGCTGCACCCCCAATAGGAGATTTGCATATTTATTTCTTACTAATGGAAATAAATATAGGAGGAAGATTTTGTTTTGTCCACTTAAAAATACTGCTTTGCCCTCATGCTTGAGGGTTTCTAAATATGTGATGGGAAGAAATGGCTTGTTACACTAAAGCAAAATCAGAAGAATTTTAGATGACGTCTACTATTATCATCTGTCTGAAGAACTCCAGCTAGAAATTGCCCCCAGAATACTTCCTGGCAAAAAAAAATTAATAAGTAGATTTATAATATAAGGATATGTGAACACAGCCATATAAAGGGCCACTGATCTGACCTAAATCAGCCTGCAGAGAATCCTAAATTATGCAGGAGGCTTAAAATGGCATTAATGTGTATTGTCTATTCCCTTTCTTTTCCATTTTCATGGGAATTCATACATACCTTGGGATATTTGTGTGTTTTCTTAACCCCTCATCTTTTTTTATCCTGGAAAAGAGAGAGGCTAACTTAAAGAGTACAGATGTTTGAGTATGAGAAGGATGGAACTGAGAAATATTTGACTTCGGTAACTGCACTCTAGCTAGTGAAATCCTGCCTATTTGAAGTGCAATAGTAGTGAGGTCATGATACTGACTTTTTTCAAAAAGCTAACTTTCCAGAACTTGTACCTAGCCTAGACATTTACATATTAATGCTATGCATCTCAGAAGGCTGAGTTTTCATCATTTTAATTTTTAGCAATATTTTTGGTTTTGTTTTAAACCAGAGTGGGAATCACTAACTAATGCCTATGGCATTGTCTCCTGAGTATTATCAATGTGGAAAGAAAAGTTTGCCATCTGAGGGTGGGTTTGGTTTTGCAAATAGTAAAGTACTATCTGGATCTAGGTTAGCCAGAGAAATAGCAGCCAAGCGTGAGTAGAAGTGGATTGATTTTTCACCCATAACTGAAGCTTCCTGGCAATGAAAATGTCTGCTGAACTTAGTTAAGTTCCTGATGAAAAATACAAGAAACATGGCAATTCACACTCCTTGTGCCTCACAGTCTTTATGCCTTCAAATAAAAAATTGTAGCATTAGAGGAGACATTAGAAGTAATGAAATCCAGCCACCTACCTGGTCAAGGGAAATCCAAAGGGCATAATGGTGACATTTTACTTAAAACAACAATTATTTCTTTACTGTGGAAGCTTCAGTAATTGCAGTTTTCTTTAACTAGTTCTTTTTTAAAAAAAATCATTTAAATTATATTTATTTACTTATTTCCACTTTTTTTTTGCACATTCTGGTTTCCCCCACAGGTGTACTCCCTGTAAGTCTTCCATCACTACAGATCACCTGATACATCACCACCCTTCCTTATATGCGTCCCTCTCTTGTCCCCCACCCCATGCTGTATGCCTCAGACCTATGATCAGCTTCCATATGTTTTCTTTACCCTGACCCTTTGTTCATCCCCATTTTCTGCTTTAAAGTGAAAATATCCCTTTGAATTAATTTGCTGAGCATCACTTATTATAGTTTGAATGCTGTCCATTTGTGTGTGTGTGTGTGTGTGTGTGTGTGTAATAGTATTTGTTGTTTACAGGCTGTATATTTTGGATGTCTGCCCAGCTCCCAACTCTTCCCTGGCTTTGGGGATGTCCTTCTCCACTCTATCTCTGCTCCCTGAAGTCACAGGTGTTGGACCCTCTAAGCCATGTTACCAGAGTGACACTGGCCCTTGCAGATGGTCGATCAGGCAGTGGTCACACCTGACCGACCGCAGTCTAATCAAATCCTCTCTTCTGGAAATTTGGCACTTAAGACCATACTTTAATATGCCTGGATCTATAATTTATAGAGAAAAAGGAGCTAAGGTTTCCACATGGCTGGAGAGATAAGATAGCTGGTATAGAAGGGAATAAAAGGAACACAGAAGACCTGAAGGAAGAAATAAAAATGGGAGTGAGGGAGAACATAGTGCCTCTAGTTCCAGTTAGAGTCCTTTCTAAAGCCTGACTGGCCTTAGGTTCTTTGAGTCACCAATGCCTCCCAAATGATACCGAAGTATGATGATCAGATGAAAGCACGATAAAGATGCTGAAACACAGTAGCCTAAGAAATATAGCCTAGGGGGCTAGGAGAACAAGCATCTAGAAAAACAACCTGTTTCTTACTGACTAGGTTTACTGGTATGCAGCCCAGTCTCCCCCTGAATCTTCCTCATTCTATCTTCTTCATGTCAGACCATAAATTGTGACCAATAATAGCCCACCTGGACACCAGTATACGCAAATTATCTATAAACCCTTAATTGCCTATTAGGGATAATACTCAGCCTTGGGATATGAATCTGCTGAGTCAGCACCAGTACTAATAAAGCTGCTTCTTGCCAGTCCTGGTGTCCTCATTCCCTGATTGCCAGCCTCTTTTTTTCCAAAATTATAAGCTTTTGTGTTTATTGATCAGATTAAATGCCATGATGATTTTATCAGATTTGTTATCAGTATTTTAATTATATGGTTTGTATTTTTTTTTAATTTTTATTTTGGCATATTTTACAATATATGATTGTATAACTGCTAATCCCCATGGGACTACCCCCCCACACACCACATCTCCCCTGGTCTCTTTGCCTTCTTTCTTTTTGCCAGCCTCTATACTTGGAGCAATGACCAAACGTGATTACCATTCCCTAATTGCCATCACCAGGTGTGATGATTGTTTCCCTGGCTGCCTGTTTTTAATACATTTTGAATGCTTATTTTTGCATATCAAGTGAGATTGAGTTGGTTTGTTACTGGGAACCCACTAGGCCATACCTAAGAGAATATACCCCAAATCAGTCAACCCATTGAAACCAAAGTTCTTTTCATGCAAACCCAATGGGTTCTCAGAAGGAAATGGGAGCAGGAATGAGTGCCATGTGCTGGGTCATGAGGCTTGAGTCACTTGCCAACTGCCAGCACCTCACCAAGAGTACCTAGCCATTGGGTAACCCCACTGAGGTTGAGCATTCAGGCATCTTGACCCCATAACTTGGTGGGTGATGGTGGAGAAGGGACAATTTTGCCTGGTCCTGAGAAAGGTTCTTATCTGACACAGTCCCAGGGAAAACAGAGTCACTATGGCAGTGTTATTCTCAGTTACTCAATTCTGCGGGAGCCTTCTTATTGTCTAGACCAAAATATAAAATTTCAAACGCATACAGACACACAGGATGAGTACCCTATCCCTATCTCCACTCTATTCCAGCTCATCTGGATTAACTGATGCAAAAAAAAAAAAAAAAAAAACCACTATGACCACTCCCTGCCCAACTGCACACCTCCATGATTGCACACATGTGCCTCTCCCTGCTTGGAATGCCCTTCACAGTCCGTGTCTCTGCATTTCATCTTAGCTCTCTAATTCCTTGACCTAGGAAATTCCTATTCCACTTTTCTTTCTCTCTTCCCTTCCTTTTCCTTCCCTTTCCTTTCCTCTCCTTCCTCCCTCACTCCTCACTTCCTTCTCCCCCCTCACTTTGCCCTCCTTCCCTTCTCTCCCCCATCACTTCCCTCCCCTCTCCACCTCTCCCCTTCTCTCCCCTTCCTTCCCCTCCCTCAATTGAACTCACATTAGTTTACAATACTATATAGGCAGGCGTCAAAGGTATAGGATCATACCTCTTTTGAAGCATGTTGCACACCACACCCACCACTAAGGCACTCATAGTCCTCCCAAGATAGTTTTATTCTTTTCTCCAAACTGCTTCAGTATCTTATAAATACTCCCATTACTTTTCACCTTTTCACTGTTATAGTGACTTTTTTTTCTGTGTTCTCTTCTCAGTTAAATTTTAAACAAAATGAAGGTAGCAACCTTGTCTCATTCACTTTTGAATGTCCACCAAGGAACAGTCTGTGGGTGCTCAATCAGTAATCTGTAGCAGATGCTCTGCAGCTAATGCCTTTTATGTGTTCAATACTCATGGAAAGAAAAGAACTGAAAATAATGTAAAGTCATCTTCTCAGGAAATGCTAACGTATTTGTCCTTGAATCATCTGTTACCTTAGTGAAAGTAATTGCTAAGCCCTCTTGTATTTTAACTAGCTGCCCACTGCTTCCCTGGGATATTAAGGATGTTTCATACAGGACAGTGATTAGAAGTTTTGTTATTCAATGGGTATATTTGTGAGTTCTACCAGTCCTGGGAACCAGAATAGTGAATGCAAATGTTAGTTATTTTCCCTGGGTTTCTATGACGCCACTTACTGTGAAAGAAGTTTTAAAATGACGTAGAAGATCACAAACTCTGTGAAGCAGGGAGGGCATCTCTTTTCTGTTTGTCATTGTATTCCTGACAGCTGAATACAATCAAACTAGTCAATAAATGTTTTAAGATATAAAAGATGGAGGGAGAGAGGAAAAGAAAGTGGAAGAAAGGAGCAACTTTAAAGGGAATTTAAAATTATTAGAGAAAATCTAATTTCCTCCATACAGCAAAATGACAGTAAACTTAAGTATAAATATAGTTTAATAGTACATATGAGAAAGCATTTTCCATTGTTTCACATGCAAGATGCTGATAAAAGTCTTGGTGGACCAGCTCATGTCAAGTCACAATCAGCATTACCATGTCATTCTGTATCTCCAATCCCACTTGTTCTCTGGAGATGCTATCCTGGCCCAAAATGTTCTAGCATTTATTTCAAGACCTTCCATCTACATGAATAGATGTGAGCTGTGTTTCCATAAGCTTCAAGAGTACAGAGTTCATAAAACTTAAACGTCTGTTAATCCTACAAGTTTACTCATCTTTGTTCTTAACTAAAATAGTGAATGGTGGAAGTTCAGCAGTTATCTATTGGGAAAAGAGTTCTCTACTCTGAAAATTTCTTCTATTTTCATAGAAGACAAGAGGTAGATAAATTATAGAAATACAACGTAAAAAGGTTAAAAAATATAAGCAGGCTGCTTGCACGCCCGGGATCTCGGCCATTGGTGCTCCCTTGCCAGCAGGTGGTAAAGGCAACAATGAAACCTGGGTAAGCCCCTCATGCCTGGAGAACCTGGAAAGGGGGCCCAGGTGGCTTTAGCCCCATCCATCAGCAGGTGGTTGTTGCACAGGACAGCCATCTGCAGCCTGGAATGGCAAGAGCATGTTCTCCCAGCCCCCACCCCAAATGGGGCTTGGGAGGGTGCATGCTCAGCCATCAGGGCCCTGCCCCTATATAGGGAGGTACCAGTGTTGCAAGGGGGGGGGAAATGCCCTTTCCACTCCACTCTCACTCCAGCTAATCTTCAGGAGGAGGAATAACATACATAATATAAACTCCATCATAGAACAGGTGAGGGACCGGGTAAAATCTAGCCCACACGCCTATGCTAGACACAGGAGATGGACTATATCAAGAGAACCAGGGCATGCGAGACTGGAGAAACAACTATGGAAACATGATGTCATTAAGCCCACCTATGTGCTCATCAGGTCTGAAAGAGCCAAGACCTCATTTCAGAGATGCCTTCTAGGAAAGCAAGGTACCCCTTCCCACCCCATGGGAGAGGAGGAGGTCAAAGAGTGAGGGCATCAGCCCCACAGCAAAGCTGCAAACTGAGGCAGGAGATGATTTACAACCTCTATTCACAGATGCCTGTATCCACAGAGAAATTTCTTTACCAACACTGGCTGGGGGTGAGACCCCCTAAACCTGATGCCCACAAGAGAACGGAGTGGAGATGACAGCATGGACAGACCACAAATAAATATGACTGGCTACCCAATGGACGGTTAACATGGAAAACTTACTAGCATGGTTCGCCTGGTCCCAAGAACACAGTCCCTCACCCAATGAAAGGATACTGCCACAGGAAAGAGACTAATGGACTTAACACAGACTAGCAAACAACAAAGAGAGGGGTTTGAGTGAATAGAGGGGCGCCAGAGGGAGGAGAAGGTGTCCCAAAGGCCATTTACCGAGGTTGTGATTTAAAATAAGTAAAAATTTTTTAAAAAGAATAAAAAATATGTCAGATCGTTGGAGAAGAGGATTGGGAGTTCTATGGGTTGAACTAGAAACTCATGTCTCAAACAGGGTAGTCAGGGAAAGACTCACTGAGGAAAGAATGAGGGAGTGAGGAACTGAAAGAGTGAGGAAGTGAGGGCCTATCCGATGGAACTCATCAGTACAAAGGCAACAGCAAAATCAGGGCATGAACAGTTATTTCGGGATGCAACTACAACAAACAGCAGCATTACTGCCATATAGGGACTTTGTATAATCTGACTTCCAGCTATATGCCTGGAAGCACTGGGATAAAGATAGCAGGTGATAACAAAAGAGAAAACCCTAGTTTTGATGGGTGAGTGGCTAACACAGGATTCTGAGAGAAAGAAGTTGAGTGGGCAATGACATCCGCATTAGGAACTCATTGCCTTGTAAGAATGTGAAATGAGGGAGATTTTAGAAAACAGGTATTGATATGGAGATGATAGGACTGAAGTAGGAAGAAAGTAGGAAGAACTATGAAGCAAGTGTCTGATTTTGGGAAAACAAGAAATTCCTGACTGTGTTTCCCCTTTCTGGTGACTAGAAAACAGATGTCAAGCAGACAGTTGGAGCAAATAATTTCTGATCCACATTTCAATTTTGTAACCAGAAAGCTGTTCATCATTCCAGTGGCTAACAGTGCTCTTCTTTCTCCATGTAACATTGGCAATATGTCACAGTGTGGAATAATGGGCATGGAGCCTATTTTGAACTTCTCAAGGCTTCAATCAGCACAGCGGTTAACCCAAGCAAAGCTGTGGTTGTCATTCAAGTTTTATTTGGTTTGCAAAGGCCAAATTCCAAATGTGTGTGTGATTGGATTCTAACAATGAACACATAGTTGCTGCTCTTAATGTGTATGTTAGACAACAAGTAGCACTCTTCTGCTAACTATTCTTCCCTCTCTTCTGAATCAAGAAAGGTCAAAAAGAGTCATAAAAACTCTAGTAGAATATCTAAAACAACATATTTTAGCCATATGTGGTGTTGAATTCAGTTATAATATAGTGACTTTACATAATTTAGTAATGAAATTCCAGAATTAAAATAAGTATGTCAGTCTGTGACGTTATATCACAGATTTTCAAGGTGTTTACAGTTTAAAGAGGCCCTGCATGGTTCATTTTTGCTAAGCATGATGCTTCATTTCCTCTTGTGAGCAGGTCTCCTTCCTGACCAAAAAAAATAAAAGAACAGTGCTAGGGTATTTTCATGGGCAAAATCATGAGTTTTTGTATCAGAAGAGAGAAGATGATATACATAAAGACAGATCTTTTATTAGGGAGCTAAGAGATATCTAATAGAGTGACAGAACCAATATTCTTGGCAATTGTAGAGTACAACTTTTTCAAACATAACTTTTCACCAAAAATTATTAAAAAATATTAAGGACTTTGGATTTAATTTTCAGTTTATATAAAATGTCATCTCATAAATTCCCCAAATCTTATTTCATCTTACACCTAATTTCTACTTTGAAATAAATAACTCTGCCTTCATCCTGAATGTGCTTAATGCAATATTTTAAAACTATTCTGAAAAAAGCATCCTGCTCTTAAAAAGGCATCTTAAAATTCACCATATATTGATATTTTTTAAGAGAACTGGAGAGGATATTAGTCAAATAAATTGCAATAACTTTACAAATGATTCCCCAAATCTCAGGGGTTTAATTACATAGATGTTGTTTCTAACTAACATAGTCTAGTGTATGTGAGACAAGGTCACCTTCACCTTGCCAAGGTACCACCAGGAACAGAGGCCCCTTTGGTCACTAGAGAAAAGGAAAATACATAGAAAAATAGATGGAAAATTATGTAGAATGATTCAACCTACTTCCAGTGGCTAAAGCCAAGTCACGTGACCATGCTAGAAAGGCCAGAAAATGCACAGTAACTTAGAGGTAGTATAGTGAGCACTGACAACTGTTTCCATGTGCTTTATAGTTTCCAAATACCCTTTTGCTCATTCTACCCACACATGGAAACCAGTCACAACCATCCCACCACCCTCAGGAGTCAATCTCAAAACCACTGTATTCAGCAAAAGTCCAGGATTTCGAGAGGTTACAAAACAGTCTCTATCAGGTCTGAAAGTGAGTCTGGTCCAGAGACCAATGAACTGTAGAAAGATTAATTATCTGCCCCTTTCAATGTACACTTGTGGAACAGGGACAAAATCACAATAATTGCTCCTGTTCAGCACAAGGAAGAAAGACATATAAAGCTTAGTGTACACCAGATTTCTGAAACCAGTCACATTTTAGAGACCCACACCCTGTATAAGGGCAACTTCCTAATTAGA
The DNA here is from genome assembly GCA_004024945.1 of Uropsilus gracilis. Lineage (NCBI taxonomy): Eukaryota > Metazoa > Chordata > Mammalia > Eulipotyphla > Talpidae > Uropsilus > Uropsilus gracilis. The sequence continues at coordinate 41,319 of PVHY01007765.1, read as the reverse complement.
GTCTATCCTAGATTCTATCCTTAGAGGGAATGGGGTCTTATTTATAAATCTGGTTTCTGTTCAGGTAATGCTGGGGGTCAAAGGTGGTTGTGCAGCTCCAACTTTCAAAGACTTTTTATACTCCAACTCCTTGCTCCTTTTTGAGGGGGGATGTGGGGAGGATGGGAAAGAAATATCATTTCCTTGAGAATTCTTCAGATATGCAATCTATTTCTCATCAGTTCCATGTGGTAATAAATTTATCTAAAGTAATAGTTCAAAGACCCCATTCTTAAAACCACTCTATTTCTTTACTACCTCTATTCCTTTTTCAACTTAATGGTGGCTGCATTAATGTTCCAACTTTAAGAGGAAGATCACTCCCTTGATCTGATATTTTTCAAAGTCACTTTGTCAACTTCTTACTGGGTGTTTACTGCTCAAAACTTTTTTTCTTAATTTTATCTCTTACATTTTGGAATTTAGAAGCACTAGACTTTTCTAATCCTCCAATATCTCAAATTCCTGGATCAGTTTTCTTCTGAGCACATCGATTCTTTATATCTTTGCAAATATAGACAATGGTATCCAGCATACAATACTGATATGTTGTTTTCCAACCTTTATCACTTGAGATGTCAGCTTATTAATAGTTGATTTCCAGATTATTATCAGTGGTAAAATTGTCAAGTGTTTTGCCTTTGTATAAACAAGATTCAAAATTTCTTTAACCTTTGATATTAGTTTCTTTACCTCACATCCACAAATCCAGTACCACATATTTGTACCTCAGGTTCCTGGGCTATAATCATAAATAAAAACACAATGAAGCATAAAACTGTAGTTGCCAGAACAAACTGTCAACTTTCAGTGACTTAACAAAATAAATATTATTTCTAATTTGGGCAATGTATAATTCAGGATAGTGAACACTCTCCTATTTTACCAATCTGAATACCTGACCTCCAAGGTCATTGATTGGAGGGGGATAAAATTGCTAAATAGTCACACTGACAAACTTTAGGGGAGATGTAGAAGTCATCTACCTCTTTTCAATTCATTCTTTATTAACAAGAATCCAGTTAAAAAGTTCCAACCTAAATGTAGGTTAAATGAAGGAACATTGTAGAACAATGTGGATTCGGTGACAGAGCTTTTTGTCTTTGTCCCTGATGTTCCCAAAGTGCCCACAACATAAATCTAAATCCTAGCAACTTTCTTCAGTACTTTATTTTCATTATTAAATGAAATTAAGTTTATTTAATCATAAAATGGAGATTCAATACCATCACATATAATGCCCCGGTATAATATTAAATGTGTAATAGCCTCTCCTAAAAATGGTTTGAACAAACTTAGTAAATTCTAATTTGTTCTTGGTTCTACCCATAGGTATATCCTATTCTTATTTAGGACTTAGTATTCCTTATCATCACAAGAAATAGTTTTGACCATTGGAGTCATAGAGTTCCCTTTCAGAAGTCAGTTGATTATATCTAAGATGAAGGCCTAGTTTTTGTTAGGAAGTTGGTATTTCTTGATGTTACTTTCAGAAGTCGTAGTATAAGCTGAATGACTGCTGGAGGATAGAATGGGAAGGTCATACCAAAGGGTTAAAAGGAATGATATTGTCTCCAGTTTGATTTTCCCCAAAAGAAGTAGTTGGGACAAGCATCAGTGCATATATTTTGAGAAGTGATCCCAAGAAACTAACTCAGGAAGAGGACAGGGTCAGGAGGGCAGTAAATGTAAAATAAAGGATGTGTTCATGACTAAGCTACCATCGCAGACAATTAGGTTTTGCCTGGGTCCTTCCAAGATATTCTTTAGAATACAATTTTTAACTGTCCCATTGAAGCCTGAAAAACCTTGGTACTTATTCAGCAGCTCCTGTCTCTCAAGGATTAAGTTCTTCCTTCCTGGGGGCACTGCTCCTTAGCACTTCCAGTCTGCCTTGTGCAGATGAACAGGCTCCTGCAGCAAGGACACCCCACAGGCAGAGAGGTTAGACATGCTTGGCATATGTGGGTGCTTTCTGCAGCTGCCTGCTGGAGTATGTCTCCAGATATGAGTGGGTCAGTAACAGCATAGAGCTATGTTTAAAATTATTACCTTATAATTTCTCAATCACTCGTTCCAGCAGTCACAATTCCCTACCAGCACCTCTCTTTTAAAAATTATTTCTAACTCATGAATGTATTTAAAATTTTTAATTAATATTTTAAAAAATAATTAGCCACATTACTTTATAAGTGTAACTTTGGAGAATTTGTTCATTTGCCAGTCCACTGCTACCTTGTCTCACTGTACTAGATTTTGTCTGCCTCTTCTTCTTCCATATTTTATTTTATTTATTATATATATATATATATATATATATATATATATATATATATATATATATTTCACATCGTTGTGACCCCTAGGGGTCACCCACAACCTCGCCTTCCTGGCCACTCCAGCTGGTCCCCTCCTGCAGTTGTGTACTTTCGTTTGGTTGTCCATATATTAGTGAAATCATTTGGTTTCTATCTTTTTCCTTCTGACTTGTTTCTGCCAGTATGATTTCTTCTAGGTACATCCATGTTAAAAAAAATAATCAAATTTGTCATTTTTTATTGATGTGTAATATTCCATTGTGTATATATACCACATCTTTTTCATCCAGTCATCTGCCTTGGGGACATTTGGGTTGTTTCCATGTCCTTGCAATTATAAATAGTGCTGCAATAAACATTTGAGCACAGGTGTCCCTTTGTACCCACATTGAGGTCTCCTTTGGGTAGATTCTTAGAAGAGCAATTGCTGGGTCAAATGGTAGTTCCATTTTCATTTGTTTGAGGGTCCTCCACATTGCTTTCCATAGTGGCTGGACCAGTTTACATTCCCATCAGCAGTGTAAAAGTATTTCTTTCTCTCCACATCCACACCAGCACTAGTTCTTGTCTGTTTTTTTGATGTGGGCCATTCTTATTGGTGTAAGGTGGTATCTTGTTGTGGTTTTGATTTGCATTTCCCTTACTGCTAATGACCTTGAACAATTTTTCATGTGCCTGATGGCCATTTGTATTTCCTCTTTGGAGAAGTGTCTTTTTAGATCTTCTCCCCATTTTTTAACTGGGGTTTTTGCTTTGTTTTTGTTAAGTTGTGTGAATTCTTTGTGTATCTTTGCTATCAGCCCCTTATCACTTGTATGGAGGGTGAAAATTTTTTCCCACTCAGTTGGGATTCTTTTTGTTTTTTTCTGTTGTCTCTTTTGATGTACAGAAGTTTTTAGTTTCATGTAGTCCCAACTGTTTGTGTTTTCCTTCATTTTTTTGCCATCTATAAATGTATCCAAAAATGGATTTCTGAATTGTAACTCATGAAGGGTTTTGCCCAGGTTTTCCTCTATGAATTTTATCATTTCAGGTCTTATATCCAAGTCTTTTATCCATTTTGAGTTGGTTTTTGTATATGGTGTGAGGGAGGTATCTTGGTTCGTTTTTTTGTATGTCTTGGTCCAGTTTTCCCAACACCATGTATTGAAGAGGGTGTCCTTGTTCCAATGTAAGTTTTTCACTCCTTTGTCAAAGATTAGTTGACTATATATGTGTGGCTTTATTTCAGGGGATTCAGTTCTGTTCCATTGGTTTTTATACCATTTTTATACCAGTTTTGTACTGTTTTTATACCAGTACCAAGCTGTTTTAATTACTATGGCTTTGTAGTATAGTTTGAAATCTGGAATAGCAATTCCTCCATTCTCTCTTTTTCTGGTCAAGAAGTTTTTTGATAATAAACGTCTTTTGTTATTCCATGAGAATTTCTGTAATTTTTGTTCTAATCTTTGAAGAGCGTTGTTGGAATTTTTATAGGAATTGCATTGAACTTGTAGATTGCTTTTGGTAGGATGGCCATTTTGATGATGTTAATTCTTCCAATCCATGAGCAGGGAATGTCTTTCCATTTCCTTATGCCTTCTTCTATCTCTTTTAGCAGCATTTTGAAGTTTTCTTTATATAGATTTTTCATGTGTCTTGTTAGGTTTACCCTGAGGTATTTTATTTTTTTTGGTGTGATGATAAATGAGATGCTTTTTAAAATTTCTTCTTCTGCTGCTTAACTTTTTGTATATAGGAAAGCTTCTCTCTTCTGTGTGTTGATTTTGTAACTGGCTACTTTGCTTAATTGGTTTATTGATTCAAGAAGTTTTTCTGTGGAGTGTTTTGGATTTTCTACATAAAGAATCATATCGTGTGCATATAACGAGAGCTTCAGTTCTTCTTTCCCTATTTGTACTCATTTTATGTCTTTCTCTTGTCTTATTATAGCCCTTGCTAGAACTTCCAGTACAATGTTGAAAAGTAGTGGAGAGAGTGGGCATCCTTGCCCGGTTCCAGATCTTAATTGGAATGATTTTAGTTTTTCTCTGTTTAAGATGATGTTTGCTGTAGGTTTGTCATAGATGGCTTTTATTATGTTGAGATATGTACCTTTTATCCCCAAATTTTCAAGAGCTTTTATCATAAACGGGTGTTGAACTTTATCAAATGCTTTCTCTGCATCTATTGATATGACCATATATTTTGGTTTTCTCCTTGTTGATGTGGTGAATTATATTAATGATTTTCGAATGTTGAACTATCCCTGTGCCCCTGGGATAAATCCCACTTGGTCATGGTGAATAATGCTTTTTACACATTGTTGGATTCGGTTTGCCTAGATTTTATTTAAAATTTTTGTGTCTGTGTTTATTAGGGAAATCGGTCTATAGTTTTCTTTCTTTGTGCTGTCTTTATTTGGTTTTGGTATGAGAGTGTTGCTTGCTTCATAGAATGTGTTTGGCAGTTTTCCTTCTTTCTCAATTTTTTGGAAAAACTTTAGTAGTTCAGGCATTATTACCTCTTTGAATGTCTGGTAGAATTCATTTGTGAAACCATCTGGTCTTGGGCTTTTGTTTTTAGGTAGAATTTTGATGACTGCTTCAATTTTGCTGCTGGTGATTAGTTTAAGTTCTCTCCTTCTTCTTTGTTTAGTTTTGGGTGGTTTATTTTATATCTTTCCAGGAGTCTGTCCATATCATTCAGGTTGTTTTATTTGTTTGCATATAGGTGTTCATAGTTATCTCTGATTATCCTTTGGATTTCTGATGTGTCTGTTATAATTTCTCCTCTTTCATTTGCAATCCTGCTTATTTGAGTGTTTTCTCTTCTTTGTGAGGTTTGCAAGGGATTTATCAATTTTATTTATTTTTTCAAAGAACCAACTTTTGGTTTTGTTAATTTTCTCCATAGTCTTTTTGCTATCTAGCTTGTTATTTTCTACTTTTATTTTTATTATTTCTTGTCTTCTGCTGGGTTTTGGGTTTTTTTGGTGTTCTTTTTCTAGTTCATTGAGTTGGGAGATTAGGTTATTTCTTTGGTTGTTTTCTTATTCTTTGATATGAGCCTGTAATTGCTATGAACCTTCCTCTTAAAAATACTTTTGCTGAGTCCCAGGCATTTTGGAATGTTGTGTCTTCTTTGTCATTTGTTTCAAAGGTTTTAATTTCTTCCTGAATTTCCTCAGTTACCCAGTCTTTATTTAGTAACATGTTATTCAGTATCCATGTGTTGGGCATTCTTCTTGCTTTCTTTTCATTGTAGATTTCTAGTTTGATGCCTTTATGATCAAAAAAAAAGTTGGTACTATTTTAATCTTTGTATATATGCTAGTGTTTGCTTATGACCTAATATGTGGTCGATTTTTGGAATGATCCATGTGCATTTGAAAAGAATGTGTATTCCTTTCTTTGGGGGTGCAGTGTTCTGTAGATATCTATTAGGTCCATACGGTCTAGCTCTTCATTTAGGGCTTTTATGTCTTTGATTAGTTTTTGTCTTGTTGATCTGTCCTTTGGTGAGAGTGGTGTGTTGAAATCACCTACCGTATATGTATATTCACTGATGTCTCGTTTTAGTGCTGCTAGTAGTTGTTTGATGAATTTTGGTGCTCTCTCATTTGGTGAGTATATGTTAACAATTGTTATGTCTTTGTTATGTATTGACCTTTCTACCTACTTTTCTACCTTTCTATATAGTATCCTTCTTTATCCCTTATCACCTTTTTTAGCTTAAAGTCTACTTTATCTGCTATTAGTATGGCTACTCCTGCTTTCTTCTGGGGGCTGTTTGCTTGCAGAACTTTTATCCAGTCCTTTACTTTTAGTCTGTGCTTATCTTTTATGTTTGTGTGTTTCCAGCAAGCAGCAGAATGTTGGGTTTTATTTTTTGATCCACTCTGCTACTCTGTGTCTTTTGATTGCTGAATTTAGACCACTGACATTTAGGGTGATGATTGATACTGCTGTTCTGGTGTTGACTTTTGGAGGGTCATTTGAAGGTTAGGGTTTCCTTTTCTTTTTTTTTTTTTTTCTATTACTGATATTTGAGATACTGAAGTCGGTTTTTGGTTGTCATTTTGAGGTTCTGATTAGCTTCCTTATTTTGGTCTGTTTATTCTTCTGTTGGTTTTAACCTGAGGGCTTCTTGTAAGATTTCTTGGAGTGGTGGCTTAGTGGTAGCATATTTCTGGGGACTTTGCTTGTATGAGAAGGTTATTCTTTCATAGAGGAAAGAAAATTTTGCTTTGCAGGGTAGAGTAATCTTGGCTGGCATTTTTTTCTGGAGTTTTTTTAAGATTTGAATCCATGTTGTCCTTGCTTGGAGTATCTCTTCAGAGAAGTCCAAGGTCAACCTAATAGGTTTTCCTTTTTTTTTCTCTAGCCAATTTCATTATTTTTTCCTTATCCTGGACTCTTGGGAGTTTTATGATGATGTCTTGCTGTGGATTGTCTTTCGTTGATGTAGTTTGGTGTTCTTTTATTTTCCTAGATGTCAAATTTCATTTCTTTCTTCAGGATTGGGAATTTTTCCTCCATTATTTCTTTAAATAGACTTTCAGTACCCATATTCCTCTCTTCTCCTTCTGGGACACCCATAACTCTTATCTTTCCTTTCTTTAAGCAATCGGACAGATCTCTGAGTTTTTCTTCTATTTTCTTACATTATGTCTCTCTTTCTCTGTCTTTCTTCTTCCTCTCGATTTCAGTGTCCTCTAGGGTACTTATTTGTTCTTCAATTTTGTCTAGTCTGCTTTTGTAACCTTTCCCTGCATTTTTGAGCTCTTCTATTGCTCCCTTTACATCTAGGGTTTCTTTCTGAATCTTGTTCAGGTATTCAATTTTATTCTTCAATTCTTCAATTATTTTATCTTTGTTGATGCTTTCTTAATTTTTTGCATTTCTTCTTCTAACTTATTCAGTCTCTCTGCCATGCTCATTTCTTTTTCTTTATGTTTTTCTAATTCTTCCCTTAGCTCTTTGTATGCTTGTAACATGCATAGGTTCAGCTCCTTGTCTGGGAGGTGGTGCATTTGTTTGATGTTATATTTATTGATTTCTAGAGTTTGTCTTTCTTTCGATGGTGTATTGGTTTCTGTGGGGCTTGTTGGGGTGTTTGCCTTTTTCCTCTTTCCTGTGCTTTGCTTTTGCCCTTCTTCCAATATTGAGCTACTCTGGCTCTAGCATTGGCTGGCATGATGATTGGAGTCTTCTAGTAGTTTGTAGGTGATTCTGTCTTTGTGTCTATGCAGCTGAGGTGATTAATTTTTATTTTCTTTGGCTGATTTGAGTGGGCAGTTCCTTTTCCCTGAGTGTGTGTGATAGATGTATGTGGTTGCTATGGCATACTTTGTCTTCTTTTCTTGTAATTTTTGCTTTATATGCTTGTTGGACAACACATCAATTTTGCATTCCCCTAAGAGGGGTTCTGGTTAGTAGATGCTATAGGGATTCTTCTGCAGTTCTTTATAGAGGAGTATTGCCAACTTTCATTGTTGTCTTTTTGTTTTTAGTCCTTATGTTGGGTTATTTTGTCTGCACTGAGACCACTTCAGGTCTCTCTCTCGGAGTCGGCAGGCTGCTGAGTGGAGCTCCCACCCTCTCCTGGGATTTGGATTGCAGTCAGTGCTTTCACAGCTGGTTAGGGCCTTTTTCCTTCTGGCACAGTCTCTGGATCATGCCCACTCACCTAGTTGCTAGGGCACCGGGGATAGATGCTCCCCTTTTGCTTGCAGAGTCACAGGGGTCCTGCTTCAGGTCTCTCTCCGGGTTGCTAGGCTGCTGAGCACAGCCCCCGCCCCACCTGGGGTCTGAATTGCAATTGGAGCTTTCGCTTCTTCCATATTTTATAAATGCCAGTTTCTCTCTCTTTGACTGGACAGAGAGTCCATGAACAAGTAGGGTTCCTAAGGAGTGGAGGAAATGGGTCCATGAAGGTGATTTCCATCAATTTAGCAAGTAAAGTTGAAAGCAAACCCATAAACCTAAACCTGAAACACAGAAAGAGAGGAGGGGAAATTCAGTCAGAGAGAGAACAGAGCAAGCACTGGAAACAGACTCCAGACATCAGGTAGATGAGAAGAAGGGGTGGTAAGGATGAGTAGGAAGCTCTAGTTGCATGTGATTCTTACTGTCTTAAGTGTCTCTCAGGAGTTGGATATCATCGTGTGTGGAGAAGGTCTGGAGGTTAAAAGACAGAGATGAGGCACACAGTTGGAACCTCTAGATTTTTATATATTTCCTAGATTTTGCCTCCCTCACCCCTCAATATCAGTCACTGCCTCCATCAATTGTATTACATTTTAAACTCATTGTTATTGTCTTATTTTTTCAATTTAACATGTATCCCTGGGTTAGAGTTGCTTTCTAGTCTGGATTAAAAAGTTATATTCTTCATAATTCAAGCAACAACATTTTGGCAGGAAGTTAGCAGGAACATATGGGTCTCAGCATTTTGATGCCCAGACTGGCTGCTGCCAAAACATTTCTTTGCTGTCATATAGAGAGCAGTTATGTTTGGAACTGTTGGGGAATCATCCCCCTCAGCTCAGGCTATAGAATATTGCTGCCTAACAGCCTCTGTGTGTAGCTCAGGGACTTCCCAGCTCTAAGTCTAGAAATTTTTAGAGACAGGAGGTGCAGTCATCCAGGGCCCACTTCCTAAAGCTGCACGAACTCCAGCAGGGTCCCTCAACTTTTGACAGCACCCAGAGAATAGTAGGATGACCCACATAGGACTGGACAGAGTGCTGGTAAGAATCCAAATTCAAATCCAAACCACTCTAGTTTTATTAAAAAGACATTTAGTAGAAGCTGCACAAGACTAATGGAAGAAGTAAAAATCAAAGAGGAGATGGTTTGACCTTCCAGAGGTTAGTCAGAGTAGGGGGCCATCATTGACTGAGAGTAGAGACACTTCAAGTGGTTCACACTAGGTAAAATTAAAGACAGCAAACATGGAAGCCTGGAACACCAGTCTCAGGTTTTAGTCCTCCTCTATTGGAAAGATGAACAAGAGAAGAAATAGATACGTATGCCAACAGGTAGGTAAGAAGTGATTGCATTAGGTATAGGGAATTAATAACTGGGGAGGGCTATGTCCTCTAATTCTGAAATCTAAAGTAAGGACACCCATGCCCCTATCATTTTTCTCTTAAATCAACTCAGTGCTCAGAATGTTGGCACAAGAAGGGATATAACAGTCACATTACCATCATCTAACATTTACTGAACAGCATGCTGAGTAATCATCAAATTCTGATGTACTTTTATATTCTTCGATGAGTTTATGAGAAAACTGGGGCACTGAGAAGTTAAAAATCTGTCTTCACATTTCTTCCAAAAAGACAAAAGAAAGGCCAACAGATGGGCATGGAACATCTAAGAAAACTAGACCCCTAAAAACATCACTAATATGAAGTATCCTTCATGAGAATCTTCATAAGATTTCTCTCTCCCCCGTTGTGCATAGCTGATTCAAAGCATTCTTAGAACATTCCATTTCCTACCCAACAGATCTGGTAAACATGATATCCTTAATATGTTCATATTGTATCCTTGAGAATATCAAGATTATTGAGACAAGGGGAGTTTCACAACCTAGGTCATAATTGTAAATGATTATGAACTATGCTTATTTCCAGGTGAATTTGAACTTCTTTTGATCCTTTTTCATGACATAGATTGGAAACGCATTTACATACTACAACTAATCTCCAGAGGCGGTTTCAATCTGTTTGAGGAAAGACAACATATTTGGTATAGTAACTGTAACTACAGTTCCCACTTGTTTTAAGTTTTTTTTGTAATTTTCCAACTTTTGTCATGATTTATTAGCAAGTCAAAGGAGATAAGATGCACCACCTCAGTATCCTTAATTTTTTTTTGAGTAACACTCATCTCTGCTATTCATCCAGCTTGTAATAATGAGTTTAATTCCTTGCAGAATTAGGGAGTAAGGGCACAGATTTAAGGGCTTCCTCTATTAGTTTTCTATTGCTACTGTAACAAATTACCACAAATGTGATGCTTCAGAGCAACAAATGTTATCATAGTTCTGAAGGCCAGAAACCAAAACAGGTTTCCCAGGGATAAAATCGCGGTATTGGGAGAACTGTGTTTACTATAGAGAATTTAAGGGAGAACAATCGATTTCCTGTCTTCTAGAGGCCGCCTCCTTTCCTTGGTTCATGATTTCCCTCTCTTCTCTCAAAGTCAGCCGCCTTACACTTTCAAATCTAACTGTGACTTCCTGTTCTGCCTCTTTGAGCCATAAGGACTCTTGTGATTAAACTGGGTCTGCCAGATAATCCAGAGTGAGCTCTCCAGCTCAGTCAGTTGATTAACAATCTTAGTTAAATTTGAGACCTTTATTACCTTTGCCTTTTAATGTAACATATTCAGTTTTCAAGGAGCAGAGCACAGGCAATTTTGAGGGGCCATTATTCTGCGTGCAGTGCCTTAATTTTTTTTTTTTTTTTGAGACTAGGTCTCGCTATTTTTGCACATGGAACCGTAGGCTCACGTTGCCAGGGGTACCACAGACTCGAGCAATCCCCAGCCTCAGCTTCCCAGGTGGCTGGGATTACAGATGTGAGCCACCACGCCCAGCTATTTTTTGGGACTAGGCCTCGCTATGCTGTACGGAGCGGGATTCAAACTGCGATCCCTAGCTCCAGCCACTTCATAGGCTGAAGCTTACAGGCACGAGCCACCATGCCCGGCTCCTTAACTTTTTTTATTACAACACTCTACAATCAAGTAGCAAGTGTGAAGGCGCCGTCAACGTCTAGGTGAATCCATCCTGATGATGACTTTGGGCTAGGAAAACCATCCTGTGGTGGTCCTCCAATCCACTGTATTCACCTGACTGAGTCAGGACTCCATCTATCGCGTGACTTTCTGTAACCGCATATATTTATTTTGACTCCCTTGATTTACCAGTGTCACTATAATTTGTTTCCCGGCAGCCCCTGAAAGATCTTCTTTCCCCATGTGTACAGTTTCACAGGTCTCTCTGTCCCACGTGCCTTCTCCAATTCTCCAAGTTTTCTCTCCCCAGCCCTTTCCAGCTTTCCCTCCCCAGTCAGTTCCAACCTTCCTTGGATAAGACAGGGAACACTGGAACCACCCCCCTTTTTTTAGATTACATCGTTGCAGATTTATAGAGAGTCTGTGCTTGTTATGAAAGCTTGCCTGTTTACATACTCAGAGGATTGTTGTGTGAATTTTAAAAACAATAAATATAGAGCTCTAAACAGAGCCTGGCATGTAGGGAAGGCACTTTCCTACACTCTCTTCCCCTTTCCAAACCTAAATAGAAAAAAACCCTTTTAGTTCCTTACAAATGTAAACATACTAAGTCAACTGCACAGCACCTCCCAACACCTAACCAGAGTTTACTATATCAGCTTAGGTAGAGAAAGCTTTGTCTCCAGACAGTAGGACATCAATTGCATAGATGATCATATAAACAAAGCAGTTGAAAACATAAATCATAGCTCATCTTGCATTTGTTTATGGATAGTCCTTTCTTGTGAGGTTATTTTTGTATCAATCTCATTTAACCTTTTCAGACCTCTGTACAACACAGGAGGCTGGATTAACTGAAAATATTCCCTCTGCCTCAAAGTGCTAATAAATGACAGGACTGAAATTGAACTCAAATCTTCTCATTCAAGTTCAAAAGAGTCCTGGATGTCTGGAGGTCAGAATAAGAACACTTAAGAATACGGGGACAGCAGAATGAGGATTTTAAAAGAAGGGACAGGAAGTGGATAGGAGTGGGGTTCCCCCTCCTTTACTACGCTCCCCCTTCCCATATAGTGTCTGTATTTGTTCTTATGTTATTTACATTGAACTCGGGGATGATCCTAATGATCTGGAATGTCTGAATGTTTAATTCTCAAATACCTTCCCTAGACTACTCACGGCTGTCCTTTCTAATACAACTAAAAGCCAGATAAGATCTCATTTCAAAATTCTAGAAAGCAATCTTCAAATCATACCTACGAGTTTATGAATCCGGGAGAATCTATAGTTTCATTTGTTCTATTCTTGACTATATATACTTTTTCCTTAAAAATCAATTATCAATTTCCTGTTTTAGTTCTTTAGAATTCATGACACAGTAAGTTTAATCACAGAAGCAGACTATTATTACATCCCTTCCCGTAGATTCTGTTGATTTTATGTCATAGATGTTTGTAGCTTTAAAATTTTGAACATTAAAGAAGCATATAAGACAGTGAATTTTCCCCCATGATACTTCTCTTCAGCCTAAACCAAAGTTAATAGTTATGCATCTCTTCTTTCTGACTTTATTTTATAGTTTACAAAGCATTTCCACATACTTCATCTCATTGAAACCTCACAACAGCCGTATTCAATTATAAATGTGAGATTGGGGAAATTGTTTTCCAGTGAACTTTAATAACCTTCTCACAAAAGGGAGCTACCATGACTGACTACCTTCTATTCACATTTTTGCAAACCCGGGCCAGGATTGATTCTCTGTGACCTTTCATGCTCAATTCATATAGCAAAGAGCACACTGGGCTGTGGAGAGCAGAATCAATCCAAAATCTGCTAATCATTTTGGTCCTATCAACTACAGCTTTAGCTAAACACAAAACATTAGCATGGGTAATAGATAAAGATGGAGCAGCAGTCCAAAACACTTTAAAGGATGCTTCTTCAAGATTACTAACAAAGAAAAATGTGGAACTAGCCAGTCTAAACTGTGGTTTAAAATTGAGTTCAAATTAGAGTAAATTGTGGTATCTGCTCCCATATAAGTTGGTAGAGAGAGATTTAACACACCAATTACCACTAGAGATAAAGTAGCAGCTCTCAAATTAATGGAATAAAACAAGTCCCCCTAGGCTAGCAGCATAATCTTGGGGTTAGCTGCTTAATTAGTGGGCTCTTTGCTCTAATAGATCTCTTAGATAAGATCTTGAAATCAAGTCTAAGTGTCGGGGAAGAGGGTGTTGGATAGAGCTTAGAGTTTTAGGTGAATTTGGTTACCATAGTTTAAACTAGACTAATGGAAAGATAAGGAACTTGATTCCAAGGAGTCAAATCAGCTCTACTTAAATTTGTTTGTATATAATAAACTGTTTAGCTTGGCTAGGAAGTTGCTTGTGAACATAATATGATGGTGAATGACTAACCATGATTAAATTTCCCTCCAAGGACAAACTGAAGTTGAGTCTCCATCCATTCTCCCTATCATGAATAAAAATGTTTACTGGATAAATTAGCCATCTTTGTCATTGTGACTTTAATGTTTGATGCTAGTATGCTTATCTTTAATGCCTTGTTCTCCACCTGAAACAGGAGGAGGTGGTGACTGAAGTGGATTTAATTTACACTGAAACAAAAGGCAGTGACAAGTCTCTGAGCTCCCTGGCCTCTGAGCAAAATACAGAGTGACTTGGAGTACTGTGACCTAGCTTGAAATGTTGTAATGGCCCTGATAGTGATTCATGTCCTCACAAAACAAACAGCTATCTCTCTAACCCTTCACAGTTTAGGCGGGGCCTCAACCACAGAGCTGCTTTTGGTCTACTGTGCTGCCTTTGATGATGAGACCCTGGCAGCTACGCTGAGGGAGAAGAGGGCATTCGCAGAATTTTAAGTGGCTTGGATCAGCAGTTGTCATGTACAATTGATGTTCATTTATATTTCACTAGTCAAAATCTAATGCTGCCCAAAATTGGGAAAGAAATATTTCAGACACTAATCAGGCCCAATACTGCTCTAATATAAAATGTGAACTGTCCTACCTTTTTTCAATCCTTGTCTCAGAAGGGAGATTTAATATTTCTTGACAGTGCTTTAAATACTTTGCTGTTCAGATTTCAGTGAACCCACAATAATTATATCCATTAAACCAGCTTGGTTTTTCCAAGGCTGTTTCAAGCTTAAGATACTTTTGAACTCCTTATTGCAGAGTTTATCCTTTGATATTAGGTTTCATAGGGAAAGGACCAAAATTCAAATGGATCACCACTTAACCATTAAGTCCATTTACCTATTAATTGAGTTTTTGTTTTCTGTTTTATTCTATTGATTCGTTAGTCTACAACTGCCCAGCCTCCTCCTTCCCAGGAAGTTAATTGCACAGACTCTAGGAACCTTGTGCTATATTCCTGGTGGAGAGTTTCAAGGAAGGCCCAGTGGTTTTTAATTCCCAGAAGATGAAGCAATGAAGACTTCAGTAGATTGTCATTAAGGACTGACAACGTTTAGTGTTAAACTAAACCTTTTATAGGAGGTTTTGTATTATCATTTTTATGAAGGAAGTTAAAAAATTATCTTTATTTTGCACATGGTGAAAAATATGAGATATTCACAAGCCATTGTTTTGGAAAAAAGAAAATACCAGTTTCTTTGGGTGGAAATTAATTTCACCAATCCCTCATCGCTCCCTGAAGAAATCTTAACATTTTCGTCATAGCTTTGGCTTCAATCCGTGTGCTCATTTTCACTGAACCTCACTCTCCCATAAAATGAGATCTTCTAGATATGCTGTATTGGCAATTTCCAGCCTTCACCTCTACAACGACTGAACAAACAAAAGAGCACAGGTAAGGATGATTTTCCTTCAGAAGAACAGCCAGAGAGCATTTAACACATTTACATACAGCCATAAAGCATTCATAGGTACCAGGAGGCTCCCTGTCATGTGTGTGGAGTGGCGAACCCAGCCTTCTAAAGAAGCCCAGGGCTTGGAATGACCTCTGAATCACTGCATCTGAATCTTTCTTTGCTTCTTTGAAAGTATAAACAATGCTACCACAAGCCAGTAACCACATTTGGGCACTCTTTAATTGTTTGCTCATAATTTCCCATGTAAAATGAATTAGAAGTTATAGATACTGAATAATAATAATAAAAAAGAATTTGGCAAAGTCACAAGCATAAATAGTATGAAATCAGAACAGGCCTGCAAAATACAGACATTGCAGGGTCTGTATTTTGGGAGATGACAACAAACAAGGTTTGTTTTGGACTTATTAGGCAATAATTATTCTCTCAATTTCCCAATGATCAGCAATTTGTTGTATTACATTTGACCACATCTTATAAATACAACTTTTCATTATTTACTAACATACTTCTTCAAGGTTAATACCAGCAACTAAATTTGCTATTTTCACTCTAAGGGGGAAGACATTTGATGATTTTGAAAAGTTGATTTAGAAAAGTTTACCTTTTAAAGCAAGGAGTTTAGACTGTTTGTAGAATCAAGAAGTTGTGAAAATATGGAAGAAGAAAACTTCAGAGCCAGAGGGAATCTGAGATGTAGTTCGGACTTTTCCCTTTATTAATTATGTGAACTACTTAATGAAGTGTGTGTAATTTTAACCTCCCCATATACTTTATAGGAAGTATAAAGTTATACCTATGTTGATTAGCTTAAGTTACACTATAGGGCAGTCATTTTCCCTAATGAAAATTCACATACAAGGTGTCATCGGGTAGCCTTATAATCTGTAAATTCACTCTCCAGAGGTGGTTTCTAGCAAGGATTCAACAATCTAAATCTCCTGGTAACACCAAAATATTCTTAGTTAGCATAATGAATGTTAAAAATGGGTTTTCATTGATAATATTAATGACTTGTTAGCACTAGGGATGTTAGAAATGGATTTTAAAAAGTGATGATATTAAAGACATGAATTATGTAAGATATTCTTGAGTCTCACTCCCTGCTTGTACAGGTAGAATAATAATCTAAAAAACCTGTACCCCATGCCTGTAGGGCCATTGTTTTCTAGATTATATGGTGTCCGGCCATCAACTGAATGCTCATTCCTCAGGTGGTCTAATATCTAATAAAAAGTTAGATATCTGCCTCTAGAATATGGTCCCATCAGCCTGAAATGAATATTGCATACCCTAATATAGTTAGAATACCTAAAGGTCAAGAGACGGAACTTTATCACAATTATAGAATAGGTTCTTAGAGTCGCTTTGTACCTGCTTTCTAATAAATGTTTAATACACCTATTTATGTGTGGCCAAGTAAGGTCAGAGATTCACTTTCAATATAAGCTGATGAAGAGGTTATGAGAAAATAGTTATTCCTTGTCCATCTCTAATTATTGGTGGTTCCCATTCAACTACATAATAATTTATGCAGCCTTATCCTTCATCAGCATTGATTCATGTTTACCCAGATCCCAGATATTCTGAATGCCATCAAGATGCCTGTATGCAATTAAGGATAATAAATTCACAGGTCTCTAGACTATACTGGATCCAGAAGGATTCAGCAGGGTTGGGTGTATGCACAGGGTCTTCCTGGGTTAGCCAGCCCCTGAGGATTCTATGGTTTAGTCTGATTATTGCCTGGTCCTTGCTCTGGTGTTCCAGAGGCAGTTAGGGTTTCTTCAAATCCAGGGAACTGAAGACTCCAGAAGGGTTCTACTCAGTATGTCCGACTAGATCCAGCTCCTTTCAGGTGATCACAATTTCCAAAGGGAATTTCCAAATTGTGTATAAGGACAGAACACAGAATGGACATCTTGGGGCCATGTCACAGGTAGAGTTGATGATGATGGTGATGATGATTGTTGATGCAATTTCCACATAGCCAAAAGCTATGTCACCGTGGATTGTGTTTGCCTGCATAGAAGATAAAATTCATGGAATTTTTGCTAAACTACTAAAAGTTTGTTTTTTCCATCATGTAACACATCTAGATATTGGCAAACTAAAATCTTATTATCAGCGATGCTATCGGGGACCTGAAGTCTATCCTCCTGCTCTGTCATCATTACTGTGTGGCTCTTGTCTTGATACTTTTATGATGCTTGCTGCTGCTCCAGGCACATACTATAGAAAGGAAGAGTGCAAGGGACTTCACAGAAAAAATGTTTTGCATTCTATTAAGGGAGAAATACTTCCTCCAGAGAGATCCACTGATATGGTAGTGACCAAAACTTTGTCATTTTCTAGCCAGAGGGAGTCAAGTAAAAGACTAATTTTAGGGGGTCATATCATTATTTGAACAAAATGAGATTCTGATAGCAAAGGATATTGACAAGCAGCTAGCAGTGTTAAATAGTAAATAGCAAATAGCATTTGCTACTATGTGCCAGTCACTTTGTCAAGTTCATTATAAACCTATCTATAGGTCTAACATTGCTTAGTAACCATTTTCCACAAGATGGAACTGAGGATTAAAGGCTTGAAGGAATTTGCCCAGGAAAATAGCAGAGCTATGACTTGACTCCAAATAAACTTGGTTAATAGAAATAATAATGCCATTTAACATGGGTTAAATGCTGCCACTTCTTAGATATTCCTCTAGATAGGTTCATGAACATTTGTGATATCTCTCACAGAAACTTCTTGAAAGAGGTGTTTTCATCATTCTCATTTGTCGTATGTGGACACTAAAGCTCAAAGAAATTAAGGAACTTTGGAGACACACAGATTATAAGTAAGACATGAATCTCAAGTTTGAATGGTTCTTTCTGATTCTTAGCTCCTAAGCACTCTCCTGCACAGCTTTTTAAAAGCTCATTGGCTGTGCTGTACACTGTCACCCTCTTACTAGGGTTGAGGCACCAAACAAGTCCATGGTTAAAGCCAGGAAGGTAGTTGAGTCGACCAGAACTCCAACTATAAGGAATTAAACAGAATGGCCTGAAATTGGAACCTGAATATTTGAGAAGTAAAAAGAAAGTGATATTAAAACTGGTGTTTTTGCAGTACCAGAATATACATTTAATGTTTTTTCCCAATGCAAAGAGCCTCTTTCTCTGCATTTGTGTTTATTCTTAATGACTTACAAGGAAGTATTTTTCTGAAATTACAGCAATTTGGTGAATTTTAACCCTTCAACAGGATGGCAAATATTTGTGGAGCATTCCAAATTTCACAGAGTTGCAAAAGGTCCTTTGATACTCCCTGGCTAATACCAAGAATTAAATGTGTCAGAGCACAAGGTTTGACATTCAATATTGTGGTTTGAGAGAGAGAAACTCACTTGGCTCATGCATTTACCCTTTATTTCTCTCTTCCAACCTGGAATGCAGTTGTTATATCCAATGGGACAGCAACCACTTTATGAGCATGAAGATTATAGCCTCACTTTAAGGATGGCATAGTGGACATACAGCAACTATTTACTGAGTCTCTGACCACATTATACCAGGCTAGTTTTGACTTGTGATGATTTACAAACCATAACCTCCTCCTCCTCCCCCATTTAGTTGAGTTATTGTTGCTATATTGTTGTTTCCTGAAGTTGAAAATATTACCATCTAACAGAGATGGTCATCAGTTAGGTTCCAGTTTGCTATCAAAAGGTCCTCTCCAGCATGAGGCCAGTCATTGCTCCGGCTTCCTCTGTGCAGGGGCTGGATGTGATGTTGGAAGGAGTAGGTTTCAGACTCTAAAGAAGACCTCAATGTAATAAGGTGATACCTACTGAAAGCATAGGCTTTATCAGTTCTAACTTTCTTGGCAGTGTTTACTCACTCTCTCACCAGTACAAATGGCACAAGTCATCTAGTCCTTTCATATTCCTTTCTTGGAGTAATTTCTCAGTCATCTTATTATAGTGTTCTTTGAAATTTGGCATTGGATTTCATTTTATCTAGATTTTGAAAATTCTCATGTGGTTAAAAATGTTGCCTGGGAAGGGGGCATGGAGGAGAAAAAGATCCATAGATGATGACACCAAGTGTGAATGACTGTTCTCAAGCAGAAGAAGCCTGTAAGAAGAGAACACATAATTCTCTAACAATTCTCCCTTCTTCAGCATTTCCGTTTTTTCCAAGTGTAAAAGAGAACTGAGTTTGTAACTGTACCTTTCCGAAAAGTATATCTGCATTTTTAATTAGAATTTTCCTTGAGAGCTAAGTCTTCTGAGCTTCAATTTACTTGGAGTAAAGTCATAATCATCTATAGTGCAAATTTATAATACATACAAAATATACATACCACATACATATTTATATATAACATTAGTCTGTTACCATGGAAACCATTACAGTACTAACAATTTAGGCATTGTGATGCTACTGTAATAAGAAAAAAGAAATTCAAATGAAACACCAAGCATTTGTTTAAGCACAAATAGTTTTAGTAATTAAATACAAAGAGACAATACAGAAAACCACAAATTAATATTTAGAAGTCCTTTCCAGTATGAAAATGAGCTCTGATGTTGTTTTCCCTTTTCCATTGCATCACATTATATCTCTTTATAAATTAAGTTTGGCATTGGGTTAGCAAGAATAGATCTGCTGCATTGGAGTCTTCACACACCTAAATGCTCAGCTTTCATTCCAGTTACCTCTTCCATAGTCAGGAAGAAAGATTTTATGGATCCTTTTTATTAACCAAAAGGAGACTTTTTTAAAAGAAAGCTCAAATGGGATATTGGTCTTACATCCCCTAGTTTCATTCAGACAACATGTGGAACTACCCCTAGGGTTCTGAATATATTAACATCCTTTCACAATTAACCCTAATGGGACAAGTGTAGCATTTTTCCAAGTAGATATATTCAAAGCTGAAAAATACATAGTATTTAAAGAGATCTCATTATATCAGCTACACCAGATCTCTCCTCTTTATATACAAAGGATTGTACCTCTTTTCACTGTCATGCAACATTAAAATAGGAAGGCATACACACGGATGACATGGATTTGACAAAAAATTAATGATTTGTACATCACTTTAATGCTTCAAATCTGCAATTCATGTATGCTAATTAGTTCATAATGGGCTGTTGAAGAACAGAACTGTCATCCTGCTGCTTCACAGGTTTCTGGAAGCTCCGATTCAGCACAGACTTGCCCAGTTGGCTGCTGGATTCTGGGCTGTAACACTGCAGATCTATGATAGCATTTCCCCCACACACAATTGTTTCCTGGATATGGTGCTTTAATCTATCAGAGTTACGATGGCATATCTCAAATAAGTGGTTCCTGGGTGCCGCAATCCACACCGGGAGTACTAGCATAGCATCACTATATCTAAATGATTGATTTCCGGATTTTAGGCTGTCAGGCTATACCTCAGAGGGCAGCTGTCAGCTTCCTAAATGTATGAAGTTGTATTATGCAGCACATTTTGAAAATATATGTACAACTTTTTTTTTTATTTACAGATTAAAAGGGCTGTAAGACTTGGAGAGAAGAAACAAAGAGGGCTAACCAGATCAGATATTTTTTCTTAGGAAATCAAGTCTATCTCCCCATCGCAAGAGCAGCAGCAACCAGTCCACTTTTCTGAGCTCTCCTTTGGTCCCTTGTGCTGCTGAAGACAGACAAAGACTGTCACAACAGCAGGAGAGTGTGAGGCTGGGCTGCTTCACAAAACAAATAGACACACCAAGGCTTGCAGGGAGCTGCAAGATTTGAAAACATGTTGCTCTGTTTTTACTGGAGAGAAAACTGATTTTCCCTGATACCATAATAGAGGCTTGACCCAATGTGTTTCTCATATCACGTCAATGTGTTTCTCATGATCTGTAGACCCAGTAGTTGCACATGGCCAGAGAGAAGATGGCACAAAGGAAACAAGCGACAGATTTTTTTTCAAATTTCATATAACAGGCTCCTGGCTGCTCAAATTTCTTCTTGAATATTCCAGAGTGAAGATATATTTCATTATTTCATTGAAAAAGATAAACTAGAGATCATCATGAAAGAATAAGTCAGGCCAGGAGAAGTCACTCCAAATGTATTTGAGCTGTAGCATTTTGGGCAACTATGCTGGAAACTTTCTACATAAACAAATACAAAGAAAGTATAAAAGTAACCAAATTAATAAGAGGATTTTCTGTAAGCCTTATTAAAGACATTTTTATAAGCACAGAATGGAAAATGCACTAATAAGAATAGGTGCTTAATAAATGTTGAGCAAATGCAGGCTGCTATTTAAATAATAATGTGACTACTGAAAATGTCTTTTTTTTGGTGTCTTTTTTTCCTTGACCAGTCTGCTAGAAGTTTGTCTATTTTATTATCTCTTAAAAAGTGGATTTTGATTTTACTTTATATATATATTTTTTCTGTCTCATTAATCTCCCTGGTCTTTTTTACTTCTTTTCATCTGCCTAATACACATTTCATTTGCTCTTCTTTTCCTACATTTTAAGGGATACATTGAAGTCATTGGTTTCAGACCTAAGACAAATGAAGCTGTGAGTGGCAAGATTGTAACCCAGATATTCATAGATTCATTTTCATAAAATCTTTTTTTAATAACAAAATCCTGAAAACTAATCAAATGCTAATCAACAGGTGAGAAATATATAAATTATGCAATATTATACAGTGGTTATAACTAACAATAAAAGGAAAATATTATTATACTTACTATGTGAATATATGTGAAAATAATTATGCAGTAAAATTAGCCAGGAAAAAAAGAGGATGGATGATGATATGATTTCTATATATAAAATTAGAGAAAATGCCAAGTAATCTATAATGATACAAGTACATTAACAGTTGCCTGGGATGGACTTGGAAGAGCAGTTAGAGGGGTATTTAAAAGGGTCACAAGAAACTTTTGACAGTGATTGAAATGTTCATTAATTTGATTGTAATGAGTATTTCATGGTTGTACACATATGTTAAAGCTGTT
The DNA here is from genome assembly GCA_004024945.1 of Uropsilus gracilis. Lineage (NCBI taxonomy): Eukaryota > Metazoa > Chordata > Mammalia > Eulipotyphla > Talpidae > Uropsilus > Uropsilus gracilis. The sequence goes on along the minus strand of PVHY01007765.1, from coordinate 19,352 downwards.
CAAATAGAATATTATCAATATGTGCAGTTATTGTCTGTAAAGCTCTTAAGTAAAGCTCTTAAGATACCATTATGAAAATAATAAGGTCATGGAAGAAGAGAAAATATTTGCAAACATTGTATTTGATGTGTATTCAGAATTAATAAAGAATACTTACAGCTCAATAATAGGGAGGGGAAAATAATGAAATGATGATTAAATGATTTAAATAAACATTTCATAAAGAAATATAAGTGCATGGTCGGTGAGCCTACAAAAACATGTTCAAAAAGTTAGTTATCAGGGGAATATAAATTAAAACCACAATGAGATACTAATATATATTCACTAGGATGGTTAAAAAGTTAAAATAATGCAAAATGTTGGTGAAAATGTGAAGGTGCTAGAATTTTAACACATAAAGGGCGTGACTACAAAGCAGTAAAAGCAGTTGGGAAGGTAGTTTGACAATTTCTTTAGAAAATATATTATCCTTAGGACATAACAATTTCTTTCCTGGCTATATAACCAACGGGAGTTGAAAGCATATGTCCAAATATACAATATATGAATATTCATAGCAGCTTTCCTCAAAATAGCTAACAACAGGAAACAAAACTCATGCTTTGGGGACTTCAATTACATGTATTTTTGATGTTCAAATTTGCCCCACAGATCAGTAATATTCTGCTCTTTCTGTATTTTAATTTTTTTAATTTGCTCTAGATTTTATTTTTAATAGCTCCCATTGCTGTCTTCAAGTTCACTAATATTTTTCCAGTGTTTAATCTGCTGTATTTTTATCTGAAGTATTGTAGATTTCACCTTTATTGGACCAAGTTGGACTTTTTTATGTCTCGATGTCTACTCTTCATGTGCAATCTTTCCTTTAGCATTTCCAATAGCATAACTTACTGCCATAACTATTTTAATGTCTTGTCTACAAATTCTATTATCTGTTTAATTCTTATATTTGTTTCATTTGTCCTTGTTACAGGTCATTCCTTCCTGTTTGAAATGTTAATTTTTTTCATCTTGAAATGAATGTCAGACATTTTGTAAATTTTAACTTTTTGACTGATAGTTTTGTATTCCTATAAAGGATTTTTCTGGGATGCAGTTGAGTTCAATCCTTTCAGAAATTGCTTTTGAGTTTTGTTTTGTGGTATTAGAATAGTCTTGGTTCTTGAGATCTTTTGTCTCAACACTGAAGTTAAACCTTTTTAGAATTTATGCAATGCCCCATCAATTGTGATTTTTTTAAAACTCTATCTTATGGAAACAGGGACTATTCCTTACTTTCTATGAGTTCATAATAATGTCACTGTTCTTTTTTTTTATTTTTATAGTGTTTCATTTAAATACAGATACACACATAAAATAATCACCTTTTTACAATTATAAAACCAAAATGCATTTAAAATTAAGTGCAGATAAAGCTACTGCATGAATAAAATTCCTGTCATCATGCATGACAACTGCTGGAAAATGTTGGTGAATTAGTTACTGAAATGATGTTGGGCTTAATTTATCATAGAAGTATTTATTTATTTATTTGTTTGTTTGTTTATTTTTATACTATTTTATTTTGTTCTTTAGGTTACAACCTCTGTGTTATTATTTTCCCCCTCCCTCCTCCCTCTGGTGGCCCTTCCATTCTCTTGAACCCCACTCTTTGTTGTTTATTAGCTGTGCTGAGTCCATTAGTCTCTTCCCTATGTTAGTGTGTTTTCTCTGGGTGAGGGACTGCGTTGTTGGGTCCAGGCGAAACTTGCTGTTAGATTTTCAGTCTTAAGTTTGCGTTGGGTGGCCAGGTTATGTTCATTTGTGACCTGTCCATGTTTTTTTGCTGCAGGCCATCCTCTCCATTGCTTTGCTGCTTTTCCTATGGCTCTGGTGTCGGACTTAGGGGGTCTTGTTGGTCAAGACCAAGTGTTGGTCAAGAAGTTTCTCTGTGAGTTCAGGCTTCTGTGAGTGGCCTTTGAAGAGCATCTCTTCCGCTTCAGTTTGCATTTTTGATGTGGAGCCCATTATCCCCTCTTTGGTCATCCTCTCCTCTCCCGTAATGAGGAGAGGGTGTGTTGCTCTCCTTGAATCTATCTCCAAAATAAAGTCCAGGGTCTTGCCAGAATATATGCAATGCCAACCCCAACAGAAGGGGTGAGGGACCAGGCAAAAGTCCAGCCCACAGGCCTGAGGTGGACACAGCAGATGAACAACCAAGTCACTCTGTTCTTTTCAGAGTTTTCCCCTCAGACTTTAATGGCACCCTCATAAGACTGATCATTGCTCAGCTGAAGACTCAGAGCCTTCTATAACTGTTTTCACTTTTAATTCTCTGCTCTAAAAACCCCAGACAGTTTCCTATCTCTCCCCAACTCCCAATTCCCTTAGAATTCTATCTCAGGTTCCCACTCTGTACCACAACCAGCTTATTCCAGGCACTCATCTAGGGCAAGTGCAGGATTCAAAACATTGGTCTCCCATCCTATGGGTGCAATGTTTTTTATTATTTTATGTCCAAAGTCTTGACAGCAAGGTTGTTTCAGTGAGGAAGGTGTGATCCCTGTTTTTTAGGCATGACTAGAAATAGAATTTCCATCTAAGTCTACTTTTACTCCGCTACTTGATATCTTTTTAATAGAAGTTTTTTATTTTGAGTAACTACATTGCTTAGTTTTTTCTTTAATCATTAGTCATTTTCTATCTTCTGAGAAAAAAAAATCCTATTTAGGGCTGTGTCGATTTTTTCCTATATTTTCTTTGAAAACATTAATAAACTTATTTTGGGGGAAATATAATTCAAGTGCTTTTTCTTGGTGGATATTCAGTTGTTTTACAAACATTTGTTGAAAATAATGTCTTTATTAAGATAATCAGAATCTAACCCCCTTTGCATCTTTGAAATTAGCTATTCATTCTCATATAAACACAGTCCTTCCTCCACACTGAGCTTCAAAGTTTAGTTCTCCAAAGAAATAATCTTTTTAAATCATTAAAAACTTTTGAATTTTTATCTTATATAAGATACTGAGCTAAGGCTTTTTACAAATGCAATAGTAAATATAGCATCTGCTTTTCCAGGAAGTTCTTAATCTTATAAAAGATAAGGGAGTTTGCAAACAATAATTAGGGGCAACAGAACACTTGAGAAATCTATTTAAATGAGTAGAGAAAGAAAACTTAGACATAGAAATGATTGTTAACTTCTGGATGGAAGATGGAGAAAGGTGAAGTTCAAAGCAGAATAATGATCTTGAGAGATGTAGAAGTCTTCGTCACTGAAATTTGTGAACATATTACCTTCCACGGTAAAAGAGGATTTATAGATTAGGTAAAATTAAGGTCTTGAGATGTAAAGAAGATTCTGGTTTATCTGGATGGGCCCAATGTAATCATAGGTTTCTCATAAAAGAAAGAGGAAGGCAAATGAGTTGTAGAAAGAGAAGTGATGTGGAAGCAGGATTAGAGGGATGGGAGGAGCCAAGGACTGAGGGTGACCTCCAGAAACCAGAAAGGGCGACAGAATTCCCCTGAAATCTCCAGAAGTAAATTAAGACTATTGAAACCTTGGTTTTATTCTAGTGAGACTCATCTTGGACTTCTGAACTACAGAACAATAAGATGATTAAGTTATGCGATTTTAGAATACAAATTTGGTCACAACAAGAAATTAGTAAATATATTCAATAGACTGCATTTTAATCCAACCCCAACAGTGACTTGCTAAGGGAGAAAACATCCCATCTGGAGTTCTCATACAGCAGTGATCATCATCTATTTTCTAATGTATGAAGGACTAAATTCAAAGAGCCTGCTGCTCTCAGTCTGCTGCTGCTGCTGCTGCTGCTGAAATAAATATTTGGACTCGAAATGATGGGTGGTTCTGAGGCAGCTACTTGAGAAAACACTGGCCTCTGTCAATCACCACCTTCAATCCCTACCCCAAGAGGTGACCCCCAAATTACACAAGGACTGAAGGGAAACAGCAACTCTTAATGATCTGGAGTTAGAAAAATCTTAAAATATTTTAGCATTCTAAATAGAATACCCTCCTTACTTAAAATATTTAAGTCTGTGCCTCATATTTCTCATGTTCAAAATGATAGGCCTGAATGTCCCCAAAGGGAAGATTCTTTATATATAACTCTGCAGGCCATATGCTCTCCAGATTGATCTCCATTTTCTTGAAGGAATTTTCTAGTGTTTACCCAGTGAAGTTCTTCTCAGGGTGCCTAGACTCCATTGTGTCCATCTGTGGTTAAGTTCAAATATGTCTTTATTAGTGAAAATTTCTTAACAGCCAACATAATTTGTTTGTATGAAGATTTCAAGAAAACACAAGTCCTTTACCCAGATACTTACATTAGAGGGTCAGCAACCAAGGAAATACAGTGTAGAAAGCTAAGCAGTCTCTTCCTGCCCCTATTCCCTGTGGGAATAGAACCTTAGGACATACTGCTGTCACTTTGGGTTGTGAATGTGCTCTCTGCATGTGGGGATGTGCATAGACAAGCACTGAGCTGAATGTGCACAAGCATTGTGTTGGACAAGAGCCTTGCTCCTGGCTGAATAGCAGGGCGTATTGTTAAAGGCTAATCCTGACTTAACTTGGCCTCTCCATAAGAAATGAATAATGCTTCACTGCCTCATAAGTCCAGGCATCATGCTGTAAGTCCAGGCAAGGCAAGGTGGAGACAATGGACTTAACAGTTGAATTGCTCCACATTTGAGGGGAGTGAGAGATGCCTCATAAGGCCCTTGTGAAGCAAGCCAAGACAAGATTTCACAACAGATCAAGTGAGACAAGAAGACACTCATGAACAATATTAGGTTTACAGCATCCTAAATCTCTGTTTGGCTAATTATTTCACATTCAGGGTGTGTTTATATAAGATCAAAACAGCTGTAAAAATTTTTTTTAAATCATATTATAAACTTTTTCTTAGCTAGACAATATCAGTAAATTGGTTTATCTAATCTAATTTTTTCTAATTTTTTTAGTCACCCAGAAGAATTAATTTGTTTTACTTATGTCAGAAGTGTCTATTTTGAAATGTTTGCAATATGTGGTGATGGTACAGCTCTATTTTAAACACACAAATGCACACAAATGCATGTGCACACACACATCTTATTTTCATTCTCTCCTTTCCATCTTCTGACCTGGGAGATAATCAATATGGCAGAGGCTAAAACAATAATAGTATAATTGAGCTGTAATTTTTATTCTATTTCTTTGTACTATCATCTTGCTTTCAGAATATTGATTATCAGGTTCTTCTTTTGTAGAATTGTCAATGAAATGCTCTGTAGAGATGGTGAATATGTTGAAGAGATACTACTTGGAGAAAATGCAGTAGGTTAAGAATCTCTTAACAGCTTGGTGGGCTGGAGGATGCAGGCTGATTCAATATGAATTTTATTCATGAACAGGTAAGAACACTTTTTAAGTAGCAAGAATTTCAGAGATTTTGAGGGTCTGTATTAGGTGGTTAAATAAAGACAATGTAATACAGAAAAATTATGAACAGAATTAGAAATAACTGAGTCATGTTTCAGGCAGTTTTTTTATAACAATTTTGACCTGAAGTTAGGAAACTCAGGTTCAACAATAATGCTACATACCTATGAAAGACGATCCAATCTTGAAATTGAAAATAAAACTGAAAAATAAATAATATAAAATCGAAGCTCTTAGTAAGCAAGTAACCTTACAGCTTACAGTGTTGGGTGCTATCACAGATCACACTGGGCTCATGCTCTGAAATGAGGAACACTTCATTTTACTAGCTTATCATATGTCCCCGGAAAACTTGAACAGGATGGGCATAAATACCTCTAAAAAGTGATAGCATCATTATCCCTCCAATGTTTACCTAAGAAAACATTCCTTAAAGAGATAAAAATCAATTTGTGAGTGACCCCCCTGCCCCCAATTACCTCACAGAAACTGATAAAGTTAACCTGTTAACCAATTTTATTACACCCCCGCCATTTTGCCTCCCTTTAAAATTCATCATAAATTGTGCTCTGTTCTTTATAAATACCCCTTCTTTTACTTAAGAAATCATCGTCTAGTTCATTACTTCCGACCAACCTTTAGCTACCATAGCTAAGCCATCTCTCCTGTCCAAACTTTCTTTGTACCCTGTGTTCAGCTCTCAACATCACAGTATTATTTTATACAGTAAATGAATTTTATAGTACTTTACATGTGCAAGGCACCTGTGAGAAGTCAGGATTCTGCAGTGGACAAGACAGGCATGGTTCTCACCTTTCATGAACTGCAGACTTCAGGTAAACTGAAGAATGACCCCTCATAGATGACACATGTCCTCATCACTGGAATTTTCAATATGTTAGCCTACATGGTAAAAGGAACTTTTTGCAGATGTGATAAGGCTAGTGAAGATACTCTCCTTATAGCTATGAAGATGATGAAAAGAGCCCATGAACTAAGGACTGTAGGTGACCTTCAGCAGCTGGTAAAGTAAAAAAAGTAAGATTCTTCCCTCACTCCTCCAGAGAGAGCACAACCTCAACTGTACCATGGTTTCAGCCCAGTATAACCATTTCAGGGTTCTGATCATCAGAAGTAAAAAGCTAATAAATTTGTTATTTTAAGCTTCTAGGTTTGTGTTGCTTTGTACAGCAGCAATAAGAATATAATAACAAAAGCCAAGCAAGCAGTCACACTAAACCTTAGTTCATGGTTGTGAAGATGCCATGAAGGTAAAGCACTCATAGAAGCCTCATAGACTTCTAGATATAGGGTCCATGCCCACTTCCCCACATAGGAGAGGGTAGGCAATGATGTGATACAGGCAGAACAATCTCGGCCAGGTCCAGTGCCTGGAGAATTTGACATACCGTTGACACCGAGTGCTTGGGAGTGACTACAGACATGTGAGCAAGAAGACAGGGGCAACAGTAAGTATATCAGGGAGGAAGACTCTGTAGGATTTGGCAGACTACAGTGGTTAGGACTTTTCTCCAAAATGAAGGGAGCTGCCTCTGAAGGGTTAAAGATAAATGGGTGTCCAATCAGATTCACATTTTTAGCTTTCACTGGCTACCTTGTGGGAAAGGATATGAGGAAGGCAGTGCAGAGTGGAGATGCCAATGTGGACTATGACATTTGTCAAGATGAGGGATGATAATGGGGGCTTAGGCCAGGATGTGCTAATGAAAAGAGGAAAGCAAATATATTTTGGGAGAATCTGCAGAACTCAGTGATTGATGGATTTAGTCATTTTTTTAAAAGTGTATATTTGTCTTCCTTAATATGATTATTTCATAATGTGTTTATCAATTCTCTTATTGATGAATATTTGGAAATTGTCCAGTTTTTGTCTATGCTGAATAGCATTGCTGTCAATATTCATATGCAACTCTTATTATGAGTACATTTATTTCTTTTGGATCAATCCCAAAGAGTAAGACTACTGCATCATAGGGGAGTTGTATATTCAGCTTTTAAGGAAACTGACATGCTATTTTCCAAAGAGACTATACCGTCTTATACTCCCTTCGGTGATTTATTGGCCTGTGTGAGTGGTGAGAAAATTTCAAGCATGTTCCCTCAAACTCGAGAAACATGTGTTCTTTGCGCAACTTTCTGTGTTGTTGAAGGAGACAGTACATTGAAGATAAGGCCATAGTTCCATGAGCACATTTTCTGGGAGATAGAATGACTTGGTTCCTTGGGTAAAGGAAGTAAAATAAAATTTGCCTAAATTGTCACCAAATCCTTCTAGAGAATATTTTGCTTGCAAATTTGTAGAGATCATATTTCACCAACTCAAGTAAAATTAGATCACAGCACCAGAATTTAGAAGTTCACTGCTCCTAAACTATTTCACAAAGGGAAAGTCTGTGGAGATGCTGTTCTTCAGTGGGATGGTAGCCTGGTCTCCGTCTACGCTGTGACCCATTTTGGATGCCAACTCTTTCCTTCAGATTTTTCCTCTTCCATTCAGCCTCCAAACCTTAGCAAGTTTGGGCAAAGGCCTCTCCCTCCTCATCACATTCATTCACTAAACAGAGTCCTTTCTGTCAATTTTCCATCAAAACCTCCCTCAAAAAGTTCTAGCTAAGGATGACATCCAAACCCAAATGTTGAGAGATAAGGAGACTTTCAAAGGGAAAGGATACTGGACACACAGGCTTAAATCAGAACCCTTTCAGGCCAAGCAGACTGTACTGTCACTGGTTTGGAAACTAACCTGATCTCACAATGAGCAGTACAGCAAAGATCATGGAAAGGAGATTGTCTAGGATGAGAGCAGAATATGTAAAACCCTAAGGCCAAAGTGGCTATGAGTTTCTAGGGAGTTTTCAGGAGCGTTTACTAGAGAATGTTCTTGAATGACTTGGAAGTATAAGAAAACTGGAAAAGTAAAACATGGATATGTTGTAAGAATACCTTGGAGGACCACTAATGAATTTCGATTGATTGATTGGTCTCTTATCTAAAGAGTATGAAAAAGATCTTATTTGTGCCCTCTAAAAGATATCTACCCCAAACCTGTGGCTTTATTTTGAAAAGAGATCTTTGCAGATGTCATGAAGTCAAGGATCTGAAGATGAGATCACCTAGGATTTTCTGAACAGACCTAAATTCTATACCAAGTGTCCTTACAAGAGAGAGGCAGAGAGGCTAGAGGGGAAGGCAGTGGGATGGGATGGCTGCCCCCAGAAGCCAGAGCATACACAGGGTTCTCTCTCTGATCCTTCAGAAGGAGTACACTTCTGTCAACAGCTTGATTTTAGACTCTTGGCCTTCAGAGCAGTGAAAGAACAAATTCCCATCATTTGTCTATATGGCCAACTCCTCTTCTGAGGCCATAGCTGGGGCTCCCCTGGGGCAGTTCCTTCATGTTGCTTTCACATTAACCCCTCAGTCTGAAAACAAAATGCAGTCCGAGAAGGGGAGGAAACTTCTTCCCCCATCTCTCCTGCTGGTTCCATAAATACACGCAACTTCTTCATTTAGTTCAGACTCATTACCAGTAGAGCAAGGCACACAATTCAGTTCTTTTAATCATTTTTCTCATTATTTTTCGTTCTCCGTTTTAGTTGTCTCATATTTCTTCACTTCTGTCAACCAGTCCCTTGGTTATACATTTTTCTTGTCATTTGTCTTGGAAAAACAAAATTAAACAGCATAATTAGTACTGCTTGCATGAGAGATGTGACTTTTTAAGGGACGCGGGGAGTGGGGGGGTCACTATTAATTGCTGACTCATGTTGCAAACATCTTGGAGTCTTTTTGAATGCTCTGAGTTTCTGGTCCCCACAGAACCCTTCCTAGGTTCACTGAGCTCTGACTGTCAAGAATTGGTGACTCAGGCATGACTGTGCAGAGGGATCTAGATGAACATATGTGACTGAGCCCAGGGGCACATCACACCAAAGTTTGCATTGTGGAAGGAAGTCTGTTAGCTCATGCTCCATCCAGCCAGGTATTTATTAAAATTTTGTAACCCAGAACTTTAAAAAAGTGGGCATTTAATCCTGAAGAAGAAAAAAGAAACCTCTATTGGAAATACAATTTCTTTAATTCAACAGCAGATTTGCTACTGATTTTCCTCTGCAAAACCTAAGAAGGAAAACCTTCCTGAACCTGGTTCCTCAACTACACCCCCAGCATCAAGGGATTAAATTGCTAAATTTGGCTCAAGTTTCAAACTGGGTTTAGAATTTCTAGCAGTGGTATAATGGTGTGGCTAAGAGCCTGTGCTTTAGGTTAAGCTAGATCTGTTTCTACGTGCAAACACTTTCCAGCTCTGGAGCCTGGTCTACATGGTAGTACAGCAGTTGTGAGGATCAAATGAAAAAGTATATGCATGCTTTATATGTACACAGTAACTGTTCATTAATATATTCATTTCAGCAATACTGGGGTAGATTTACTCTCACCACACAGAAAGGAAAGGAAACCTACTCCTTTTCCTCCTTTAGGAGTTACACATGAATTTTATGGCTTAAGCAGTTCAGAAAAATGGGGGGTGGAGTCGTGGCAGCCTTTGCTGAGCTCTCCAGCTACCACCCTCATCATCCACTGAGATGTTTGTGGTTCCAAGTGTGGCAAGCAGTTACCCCAAGTCCACTGTAGGTGCCCTATTTGAGTGCCCCCTACCCTGATAGAGGCCCTTGACACCCCAGGGTGTGAAACAGCCCAACCTCCCCACCTGTGAAATGAGCTGCCCCTTCAGACAATCCAGTCTCTTGACTTTAGTGTCTTGCCCTTTGGACAATAAAAGCTACTCACTTCTCTTCCAGGTTCAGAGATGCGTTGGTCACTGCACATACATCCCAGTTACCCTTCCAAAAGAGAAGAACAATTCCCTATGTATTCTTTCTCCAGTGGGCTGTAGCAGAGAAAACATGTTAGTGTTTGTCTATCTGCATTAGCATTCCAGTCTCCAAAGCCTAGACAGCTTTGCAGAGTACTGACATCCTGCATTAGTGAGCCACACTCTCTGGGTTCAAGTCTGAATCCATCATTTAACAGAAGTCTGTTTTTGGAGTTTAGTTTGCTAGATAGAATACAGGATTCCTAGTCAAGTTCAAACATCCATTAAACCATAAATATTTTTATCATGTAAGTCTGCCCCCTATATCACACACAATATTGAGTTGGTTAGAACAAATTTGTGAGCATGAACATACTTTTACTAAAAGATTGTCATTTGCTGTGCTGAAATTCAAGTTTAATTGAGTGCTCTGTAAATGTGTTCAATATGGGAACTCTATCTTGGAAGAGGTCCTTAAATCCTCCAAGTCTTTATTTCCTCATCTGCAAAACGTAAATAGTATTGTCCTCAGATTATCTACCTCACAGTTATGAGGATTCAGTCTTTGTAAAGTACTTAAAACAGGACTTGATCAACAAACAGTACTGATAAGAAGTTGCTAAGTAAATAAACAATCCCACCAAACTTTTCCCCATGTTGTTTGTACAAGCTTCACATAAACAGCTACACCTTGTTCTATACAAACTCAATGTGCAGTGTCTGAGTAAGAGTCTCTCTCACATACAGAAATCTTAAGGAGCTTCCCAGATTCCTTTCCTTTACCACAGAAGCTCCAACATTTGATTTAGACAACAGCTTACACTCAACCTCATCCCCATTCCTCCTATTTCCACAAAGTCATCTCAGAATGGAGTATACACTGGCAGGTGGGGGGAAAAGAGGATATGAGAGGTGGGTTTTACCATTACATCTCCTCTTATTCCCTGTTGCTCTTCTCACCCATGTCTCTTAAGGATATCAAATCCCATCCTTCACACATTTTTCCCTCTCCCCAAAGAAGCACACTTTCATGAGAATTTCACACTGGAAACCATTATTGATAACTCTGATGGGCTGAATAATACCTCTTTGCCACAATTTATCCCCATTCCACAGACAAGCTTCGTAGAAGTGAGTAAGGGTCTTGATATGGGGAAGAGTATCTTGGGTAACCTGGGTAGACCCAGTGTATTTATAAAAGAAGGGAGGAAGACTAGAGTCAGAGGAGATGGCGTAGTAACAGAAGCAGAGGTCAAGGGGCTATAGTCATGAACCAAGTCATGAACCAAGGTATACTGACAACCTCTAGGAGCCAGAGAGGCAGAAAACAGAGTCTCCCTAAAACTTCCAGAAAGAACACATTCCTGCTTATCCATTATGGAATCCTGACACCCAGAACTGTAAAATAATTAACCAGTGTTGTCTCAACCCACCAAGATTTTGATTATTTGTTATAGCAAGAGAAGGAAAATTAAGATAATGATGATGATGGCAGTGATGCTGCTGATGGTTATCTGAAAGCTGATATTTATTATAAACGATCAAAAAATGGAACTTAACCAACCAGAGACACATATGCCATCCAACCATAAGAAAAGGCATTAGATAAGATTAATAAAGTAATGCTGTGCATTTGATTCAATCAAACTGTCACAAATCTTTTTTGTTTCTTGTTTTTTCCCTACATTTCTAAGCCATGAGTTCAAACATCAAAACAATGCTAACTACTCTGTATTTATATTTTATGATTTTATGTCTTGTTTTTGAGCATTTTCATCAATATTTTATCATAAAGTCTTGAGTTTCATTTTAATTTTATATTTAAGAAGGTTTTCAGCATGCTTAAGTATGATTTTCTCATATATTGGGCCATCTTGGGTTTCTTTTTCCCTATAGGTTATACATTCTCAAGCACAGTATTGAAAAGAAGAGAAATGGTTAGCTTCCTGAAATTATCAACAACACACATTTACATACATACCATCTTGCTGTTTACATAGTCCTTTGTCAATCTCATTCATGTTATCCTTACAACATTCCTGTAAGAGGAAAGCAGACTTAGAGATATTGAGAATGAATTTTAGGAAGTGACACCAGTAACAAAAAATAGAGTAAGACATCAACATATATCTCTTGACATTAAGCTCCCTATCTCTCAGAGATATTATCAAAGGTATTCAAGAAAAAATTTACAGACTTTTCTATTTAGTAAATGAGTCTCCCTATTTCTTTTTATTTGTCTTACACTACTTATTTGGCTTGGAAAGACAGTGTCCCAGGTATGAAGATACATATATGACATACAATATAGTTGTCATGATATACCCAGGTATGAACACTGCTTCATTAAAAAATATGTATCCCCATGATGAAAAACAGGACATTAGCTTTGATAGTTAAATATATTTTAACATTACCAGTAAAAGATACATTCAGAAGGACTTGGGGATTTTTCTTTTTTTCTTTTATTTTTTTTAGAGACTAGGTCTTGCTATGTTGCCCATTTTTTTTCCAGAGACTAGGTCTCGCTATGTTGCCTGAACTCACAGACACGATTCCTAGTCTCAGCGTCCTAAGTAGCTGGGATTACAGGTACATACCACCACACCTGGCCAGCATTTAGGGATGTGAGTGAGGTATGGAGAGAAAATATGATGACTGCTTAGCTTACATTATTCATTCAGGACCATCCATTTTCAATTCAGCCTAAGCTATCTAAAAGTTTAATAAAAATTGGTGGCCTTTTACAGTAGTAAGGGGAATCTGAGTGTAGGTTTTAAATTGCTGGATTTAGGAATAAAAGATGGTAATTACCATAATAAAAAACTAAAGAACAAAAAATTTTCAGAGACTCTGAATTGTCAAGCAAAAACAAAATGTGAAGTTATTATGATAAAATTATCAAAGCCTTAAGAATATGCATATTTTGACCATTTAATTTGCTTATGGAAAACACATTCTAAATAAGTAAATATCTGCACAAGAAGCTACAGTTATTCATTACAGAATTAAAATATAATATGTAAAATTATTTAAAATCTAGATAACCAAATATATGTGACTGGTCAAATGAATTGTAAACTGTACAAGGTGTTGCGCAAAAACACTTGATGAAATGGAAAAGGATAGAAACAGCTGGTTGAATGCAAAATCCAGATTAACAAAAAAGAATAAGAATATGTTACCATAAATTTGCAAAAGCCAACAATAAGGAAAATATAATGGAAAAAAAAGAAATTCACAATGGGAACCAAAGATACATAGTACCTAGAAATAAATCTAATGAGAATGGACAAGATCTATATAAGTAAAATTAAAAATCTACTGAAGGATGTGAAAAAGATCTGAAGAAATGGAGGGTTTAGAGTATGTTCCTAAATGGTAATTTAAAAAATTGAATATTTCCATTTTCCCCAAATGAATCCAAAGTTTAATGCAATCTCATTCAAAATTCTACTGAATTTTCACAAAACGTGACAAGTTTGTTTTAAGATATCATATGGAAGTGAATATGGAGAAACCTAAGATCCTTTCAAAAAAATGAACAAAGAGGCCTTGCTCTAACAGATTGCAAAACATATTATAAATCCTTAACTGTTAAGAGAGTGTGATTTTAGCATAAAAGTATATTTTTAAAATCAGTGGGACAATTTGAGCACAGAATGAAAATTGTGTATTTTGGGGAATTTTAACTATAAACTTATTTATGGTAAAGGTAATATTTAAAGTTAATGAATATGTCATAACTGCATTCTCAATAAATAACAAACACCTAGAAACAGTGACTTCATCAACAGATTTCTTTTCCCTACATAAGAAATTGAGTTTGTAGGAAAACCAGTAACCTCAGTTTTCTATTCAAGCCTCCTAAACATAAACTCTTTACCTTTATGTCTGCTGCCCCAAGGACAACACCTCACACTTCTTTAGAAACTAAGTAAGCCCAGGGACTACAAGGTCCTGCAATATTTGTGGACTATGCTCTCAAGAACACCTTTAATACCATGCATCTACCATTCCCGTATGTCTGCCTTTACTGTCACCAACTGCTGGTAAGTTGTGTACCTGCTTTATCTAGTCCACTAGACTACGGGTTCATAAAATATAAAGACATCATTGTGTTCCTCTGGGAGCATTAGCATGGTATGATGAATGCTGACTCTGAAAGTACATGCTGGACACCACCACATTATAGGTACTAGGACCAGCCATGGAGATAAAGGCTGAACATGGCACAGTTCCCTTCCACTGAGGAGGTTAATCATAGTCTAGTAAGTGCTCAATAAATTATTTGTTGATTAAGTAAATAAATTATGAAGCTTACAACTGGGCAGTCCTATCTTTCCATAATTGTTAGATTTACTGAAATACTTTAAAACATCTTATCAAAAAGCTCACAATGAAAATCTAACCAACTTCTGCAACAATACATTAAAACCACTAATGACCATTCCAAACTCACATTTTTCAAATCTACAAGGCCTAAGAGAAGCTTTTATTATCCAAACAGATGATATTCACTCACAAATGAGATCATTTCCCATTGGGTATGTCCTAGGGGATACTTCTTGCATTTTAAAAATAAATGTAAAAGATTTATATTTGAGATATTGATAGCAGCAACAGAAAATGCAATTACAGATGAAATGGTAAAATACACACAGAAAGAAACTTGTAAAAATTGGATCACTATATAGACTGGATTCATCAGTTCCAGGTCTTTCTAAGGAGCAGGGACCCTGAGATTTTCCTAACTCCTCTATCTCCAGTCATACAGAAGCATGTGTGTGCAGGAAGGATGGTGCTGAGGTCGACGGGGCTGTGAAGCAATGGTTATTAACTTCCATGGACTGTGACTGTCAGGCTGCTGCAAAATGTAGCTCTGGTGAGACCCTGCACATTTGTGTTCAGAGGTCATTCTGTCTCTTGATGTTTGATGGTCCTCTTTCCTTAACCAAGAGAAGTAGAAGTTTTAGTTGTTGTTGTTATACTAAGAAGCTCAGTTATGAAAGCTAAAGGTTAGAAAGACCATAGAAGAGTTCATGGATGACAGAAAGCTTCAGAAAAGGGACTTAGAATCAGTGAGTCATTGAGCAAAGACCTAAAGAAGCATTTCAACACTTCTAAATTGATGACAGAACAAGTAACTTAATTCATACCTCTAAAAATCTCTTGACAATGAACCTTTAGTGACTGTTTCAGTCAGCACTAGAGAGGTTATGCTGCAAGGGAAAAAGACTCTAAAGTCTTACTGAATTATAATAATAAAGTTTTTTTTTCTTGTTCATGTCATATGTCCGTCACAGGTTGACAGTAGCTTCTACCTATTGTACTCACTCAGAGTTCCAGGCTAACAGAGCAGCTGCCACTTCCAATCTTCTGGCACCATGCCAGAGTTTGCTCTGGAGGGTCTTGATCTGGCAATTACATGATCTGACCCAAAGTGACACATTTAACCTCCGCTCACAACTCATTCAACAGAACTTGTTGCATGATCTCAATCAACTATTTGCAATCCAACCCTGTGTTCAAATGTTCAGCTATAGCTAATGACCTTCACAGAAATAGTTGTGTTATGGCAGGCAGAATAGAAATTCCAGCAACTTTAGTAAAAGTTCCTGCCTATGTATCATCACACCTTTATTAAGAAATGTTCAAATTCCTCCTGTGTGCCAGACATTCCATTTCTAGGTTCCAGATATTTATCCCATTGTTTTGTAATCTTCCCTGTCCTGTTATTTAGCTACCACACAACATTTAACTACTGCCAGACATTTTGGAATCATAACTTAAATGTCTCCATTGATTGCAGAACCCACTATATGGATAAATTGCAACTAAATAATCTGTTCCACTGCAAATTGTCAGTGGAACAGATTCTACTACAATAGAATATGGGATTTAAGATGATTTGATGTCTCATATCTATAAATTCCAGGTTGCAAACTCAAATGCATGCAGGGGACAGACAGGTAAGGTGAATGTATGAAGAGGTCAAGTTTTAGGGGTGGGGGAGTGCAAGACATTAATCTGAACTGGAGCTGAAATGGGTGCAAAAAGGGTATACCAACCAAGATGTCTCATTTAAAATGGGACTTCTGTCACCCAAGTTCCCTAATGTTCGTACCACCCTCGCATAGCAGTTGCCAGTCAATACAGTTTAACAGGGTTTTATTTACAAGGGAAAGTAACAGGTAAAACAAAAAAGTACTTTAAGCCACAATTGGCCAGTTATCTTGCCCCAGTCACCATTTTCAGTCCCAAAGGTTCCAAAGACCCATGTCCATGATGGTGCCCCTTTGCCCCTCCAAACCTGAGGCAGGCACTCTGCATGGTCCAGTCTTTCTCCTGCAAGACATCTTCTCTTTGCTTCTTCTCCAGTGTTCTGAGCTACTCCACTTCTCCAAGGTGCTTCCAACTTCTTCAACAAAATGCTGATCCCATATCAGCTTTCCAAATCCCTGGTCATCTCCAGGTACCAGTTCACTATGCCACCTTGCTGCAGTGCCACACTCTCCACACCGACCACTCTTCTGCAGCCACCATGGTTCCTTGCCACTACCAACTCAATCTTCCAGGGAGCTTCTGCCCAGCCTGGTCACTCAGGTTACTCTTTAACCACTGCAATGCTCATGTCTCCCCTTTCCCCAAAAGTCTCTTTCTAGTGTCCACTCCTTTCCTTTTCCTCTTTATTTTTTCCTCCTAAAAGCCAAAGACTCCAATTTCTCTCTACACACCCTCTAGGTGATATATTTTCTCTTCCCCACCTGGAACTTGCAGCAAAGTAAAAGTACCCTTATCCTGTTTAGGCCATCTTTTACCTCTGTGTTTTTCAGACACAGCTAAAGGCATCAATGCCTACATATTTACACTGCCCATATTGGGGTTCCAGCTTCAGAGCAAACTTCGCCTATCTTAAAAACAGGCAGAGGCTCTCTGAATTCTGTAAAATCTTGATTTGGGAATTTTTTGATTAAAAAAAATTAGTTATACTCTACAAACTAAATAAAGCCTATCATACGCAAAATTTCCCCTGCAGAGTACCAATTTTTACCCTCTGCTGAAAGAGGAGGGGCTGTCAAAGTTATGTCCCCAAGTGTTTGGTTGCACCTCTGCTCAAGAGCCTAGGTTCATGCCCAAGATGCCTGCCACTGGGTTGAGGATGCAAAGGGCTTCTGAAGGAACAGGCTGTGAGGGATATGCCTTATTATTAGGTTTTGGTTCCTGAGAGAAAGGGGTAGAGAATGCATGAGAATTTCCTTGATATATTAATAACCCTTGTAGGGAAACATCACTAACAAATGTAAAGGACAATTTTAAGTAATAAATGCTATTTCCTTTAAGCACAGAGTATTAAAATATTAAAATACAATAAATAAAGTAGAGCATCCAGTTACAGATAATATGTGGGTTATCACTAAATGTCAGTATTACTAACTTGTACTGAGGTGAGTTTTAACCTCCATCAGAGGACTTGCTTGAGTATTAGCGTCAGTTAATACTCAGCTCCTGCTCAGAATATATAGGCATTAAAACTTACTTATTTCACATACAATATAGAGTCAAATCTTCTTTACCAGCTATGTAACTAGATTAACCTCTCTGGGCTTCAATTTTCTCATCAGAAAAATACGGATATTACTAGTCCCTTCCTCTAGTCACTATGTGGATCTGATGGACCCATGGTGCATGCATAGTCCTTGGAATCTTGACTGGCACAAAGTAAGCATCCAGTAAAAGTATTTTCAACTAGTTTTTAACACTATCAACTCTGTAAAATGCCTTTGTTGTAACTCCTTGCTAAAAAGAAAACACTTTAATTTCTTCCCCAACAAACTCTGCCCTTGACAACAATTCTTTGAGTGTTATTCAAAGTCTTTCAAAATAGATGAGTGTCTGTGGAGCTGTGGTAAAATCTTGCTATGATGGTCTTTCTCTGGTTGGGACTTTCACAACCATTGTGCAATATGACTTTGGTGTGTCCTGAGGGAGCCCAATTCTTGTCCCCTCTACTCTGCTGGAAGCTCCCACCCCACACCCGGCCCCTCTGCACACATAGTAAAATGCACTGGAACACCATAGACGAATCATTTAGCAAAATAAACAATAATTTCTTCACAGGGGACTTCTAGGGGATCGTGGTGTTTTGA
Source organism: Uropsilus gracilis (assembly GCA_004024945.1). NCBI lineage: Eukaryota > Metazoa > Chordata > Mammalia > Eulipotyphla > Talpidae > Uropsilus > Uropsilus gracilis. The sequence goes on along the minus strand of PVHY01007765.1, from coordinate 922 downwards.
TGATCTGCAGCCATGGAAACAGCAAATGAAGTGTTTGGGTCATTGGAATGCTTTTAACTCATGCTTCCTGTGGCAGAGACTACTAATTGCTTCTCAGTAGTTTTTCTCCTTTTCTTTTCAAGGAATTTTTAGCCTAGCACACTGATGTCCCACTAAAGCATTTCTGTTGAAGCCTAATGTTGCCATGTGAAAGTTTTGGCCAAAAGATGTAAATGGGAATGCTGAGTCTTTCATGAACTCTTAAAGGGAAAGTCCTTTCCTCTATCATGATGCCTTGAATGTGGTGTGGATGGAGCTCCCGCTGCTATTTAAGACTAGAAGGTATGACAGATATTCTCAAAGCATAGACTTGAGGACACATTAGGTCCCCAAAATCCTGGTTCAGGAGAGTCATGGCTTTCAATTCCCTTTTCTAATAATGTACCTATGTAAATGCTAGAATTTTCTTCATTTACTTAACCCAACAGATTTTAGTTTCAAAAGATAGGAAATTCAAGTTGCCTTCTATTTCATCAATAGGAATTTACAAAATGTAAATCACATGGCTCCTCCCACTCATTTTTTTCGTGCACATTCATTTTTAATATTTTTTTCAATTTTATTTATTTATTTATTTGTTTTTATTTATTTATTTTTAATTTTTTAAAATTCATTTTATTGATTTGTCACAATTGTGCATTAATTGATCCCTCCTCCTCCCTTCATCCCCACTCTGTATCCCCCCTCCAGTCACTCCATCTCCTATTTTTCTGCGATTTGTTGGTTGGTCAAGTTGATGTTCAGTTCTTGGTTGTTTGGCCCGTTGTTCTCTTCCGATATCTGGTAAATGTGTTTTTTTGTTATTTTGTTTTTTTTTTACCCCGGGGCTTTCCCACTTCACTAACATTTGTTAACTATCCTGATCTTTTGTGCTCTTCACCTC
>PVHY01007764.1:55097-65306 GCA_004024945.1 Uropsilus gracilis | reverse complement strand
TCTCTCTCTCTCTCTCTCTCTCTCACCTCTCTCTTTCTGCAGGTTCACATTGCCCTGGGGTACCATAGACTCAAGCAATCCCCAGCCTCAGCTTCCCAAGTAGCTGGGATTACAGGCACGTGCCACAATGCCCAGCTATTTTTTAGGACTAGGTCTGGCAGGACTTCCTAGGCTGCCACCTACAGGCATGTGCCACCATGCCTGGCCTTGGAGTAATTTATTTTTAACAAAGTGAATTCCTATTTACCACAGGAGAAAAAACATATAAGTGAAAACTCCATTTACTTCAACATTGTCCAAAACCTTTCTCAACATTGTCCAAAGTCCTTTTCCCAGATTGTCTCTTAGTTTTGATCATCTCACCAATGTCCAGTCAGTCAGAGTTCATCTCCACAGGCTAGAAGACATCTTCCTTTGGCATGCTCCTTTGGCATGCTCTGACTCTTCCTTGCTGTCTTCTCATTGTTTTCCAGGTAGTAGAAAAAACTCCATAGTACCAGAACCAACAAAGTTCATTTTCTTCTCAGGCCTGGCTTTCACACGGCCTCTCCCAGACACAAGTCAAACTCAACAAGGCACACTCAACATGGAGTTCAAATCTCCAACCTTTCTAGCTTTCAGCAGGCACACTCAGCTTATGCTTACTAAGATCCATGAGTTGCCAGGCCAGACCAAGACCCACTTGGCCTGAAGTTCCTCATGGCCTCATGGCCTGGCCTCCATCTTCCTCCCCAAATTGCAGAAATCTGTTTCTTTGTTCCAACTTCTTTATATGTCCTTATTTCTTGCCAAGAGAACACCTAAGGGGAGTTAGTGTTGTTAGACAGGTATGCCAATTAAGGTGCTACCCAGCTCTTTGTAACATTTGCAATTCTAAAGCAGGAGATAATGGCACCTAGAGCTAGGTGCCCCCTATCATTTCAGTGAATAGCATTGCCTATATGGGGATCCCAGCTTCAGGATAATGCCTGGGGGCTTGGGGATCTCATATAAGCTTCTTTGTATGTGTATGATATTATATGTGTGTACAATGTATGTGTGCATGCATATGACTTTTATGTTTAGGCACTGTAAGGTGATTGGGATGCTTATGATACTCTCTATTTTGTAGAATAGGAAATGGAGGGACAGAGGGGTTGTCAGCTTCCTAGTTCATGTCAGCTTCCTAGTTCATGAAGGGACTCAGATCCACACAGCCAGTGTGACCACTTTAGATGAGATTATAGTCCCAATAAACATACTTCATCTCATATTGATGGCTTAAGAAATCTCATACCAGGGAATCTAAACTCTATTTCTGTTCTACAGCAATAATGGCCCCTTACTAATCTTACTTTTAACAGTGAAATTTGTCCCAAAATTCTATATTCCAATTTAATAATATTTATTGTGCCCTAACAAATTTACTTGTTTAATGATGGTGATTTGAAGGCAAGTAGTGTTAGATCCCTAGATTTTGTTTAATAAAAATTGTTAGCTCTATTGAGAAGTTTTGATTCTGGTAAATCTAATTCTCCTCATGAATGTAGGAAACAATGGTTCATTGTTAGCAGTGCTCCAGACTCGTCAAGGTGTTGTCACTGGAAATGTATCATCAGCTAGGCAAGAAAGATCATAGGATCCCTGAATTATGAGTTGGCTTTGGAGCATGGAGCTAAAGTTTGGGGTGTTTGAATCCATTTGTTAATTAATCTTATAACTGTTCCATCTATCCTTGAGCCATGCTATTTTTAACCTTAAGCCTGGTGTCAAGTGACCCTGGAACATAGATTTAAGCTTGAAGAGCTTCCTGTGAGGAAATTGCCACTATCTTGACCAGGCTTTAAGTGTGACCAAGCATTAACTAGAATATATTTACTCATGAGGAGAGAATGGTTGCTATTCATGAAGAAGACTTTAGCAAGAAGTGAGATTTAATTTCATGAAACTAGCTTGAAGTTTCAGTTTCATAACCCAGGCTGATGCTTATGGTACTAGTCAGAGTTCAATGAGAAGAACATTTAAGACAATTTGTTGTTACAGGGCACCTACCCCCTGGTTGTCTTCATTAACATTAACATTGTTAACAATACTGATAAGTTTGAAAATAGAGCTACCTTCCTGAAGCCTTTAGATTTGCAAATTTCAAAAAGAAGTGGTAGTACTTTGATTAGCATACCTGACTGGTAGGATGCCCTCCTGAGCCCTGTCTTGGGGGGGGGGGGGAGCATTTATAAATATAGGTTGAGACCAAAGAATAGCATTCAGACATTTTGCAGGAAGAATGGAGATGGAGGCCCAGATAGCTGAGGCAGCCTGGGGCCCAGGACCTTTGGCCCAGGCTGGTGGACTCATGGCTTTTAGTAAGCATTAGCTGAATGTGCCTGCTGAAAGCTAAAGAGGCTGGAGATTTGGAACTCCTGTGTTAGAGTTTTGTGATACCTGGTTGGCTTAGATGTTTGGTGGAGGGGCTGTAAATTAGGCCTGAGAAGAAAATGAGCTTTGCTGGTTCCTGTACTTTGGAGTTTCTTTTTACTGCCTAAAGTGAAGAGGACACAGCAAGGAGAAGACACATCATGCCTTTGACTACCTGCTTGGAAAATCTGGAACATGCTAAGAAGAAGGAAGGAGGTTCTGTGTTTGGAACACGTGTTGATGTACTCTGAAGGATTGGACAAGTGGTGAGATTAACAGGACTAAGAGATTAAAGGTTTTGGATAATATTGGGGTATTCTTATATGTTCTTTTTTGTAATAAATAATTAGATAATCAGTTTACTTGAAATAGTTTTTTTCACTTTAAGAGTTTGTTCTGGCTTTGAAAATGATGATAAGGATGCTACAGATGTTAAGGACCTGCAATTTTGGATGTCTTTAGGCTGCAAGAGTTGCAGAAGGTATATGGCGGCAAGCTGAAAAGTTTAAAATGCAATTTTAACTTTTTTTCCCCTGTAGACTGGTGTGGGGAACTGAGAGAAACTGGCAGCTTGCATTTGCATAACAAAAGGTAGGGAGTATACACACACCTATACATATTTTATAAGCAATCAATAGAAATAAGTAAATTAAAAAAAAAAAGACTCAGGATGCTGCGGCCATGTGCCTGCTTCTAGGTGAAGCTGAAAAAAGGATCTTTAAGAGAAGACAGCCAGCAGCAAGAAAACATGGACCCATCACAAATGAATACAGACTGGCTGCCCAGCGCAAACTTAAGCCTGAAAACCTATCAGCAATATTTGCCTGGTTCCAACAACACAGTCCCTCACCCATGAAAGAACACTGCCACAGGAAAGAAAGAGACTAATGGACTCAACACAGACTAGTAAACAACAAAGAGTGAGGTTTGAGAGAATGGAAGGGGCACCAGAGGGAGGAGGGAGAGGGAACTATCTCAAAAACCACTTACCGAGGTTGTGATCTAAAGAACAAAATAAATAATATTAAAAAAAAAGAAAAGGATCTTTGAGTTTTAATAAGAATAGAACCCCCCTCTCTCTTTCTCTCTCTCTCTCCTGATTTCAAATTAATATGTCATTTTAATCTCCAGGGGCACAATTTTCTGGATTGGGTTTTGCCAAACATCAGGATTTCTTATAATGTCAAGACATTTCAAGATCAAGTTTAGCAAATACTCCATATTATGTTTCCATTATGAAATCCATATTTCAAGATGGAATACTAATAATTCTAATCAAAACCCCCCCTTACAAGTTTGTTGCAAATCAAATGCTTTAGATTTTTATTAATTGGTCAATTAATTTTATGTGAAGTAAAATTGGGGTACCCCCATGAAGTATTAATACTATAGTGCACCCACCACCACCACAGACCATTGTGCTTCTTTTTCTCTTTGTGAGTTAAATTTTTACCAATTCATGCTCTATCAGTTAAGATCTTCAAATCCAGGAAACTTAGAAATTTGGATTTTGCTGTCATGTGGTATTCTAAGATGAATAAGAGCATCAGGAAGAAGAACCAAGGTATCTGTAAGGGAAAAGCATTTAGTTGGGGAAGAGATTTCTCTAATCTCTTACATGAAATAACACACACACACACACACACACACACACACACACACAAACCTGTCTGAAATAGAGGTATATTCTTTTCTAAATTCTAGATTCCTCTTTCAAGGACACTGATAGATATTACCCCCCACTGCTTGCAGGTAATTACATAGGTCTACAGACTAATTCTGGACAATACATGTGAGCAGAAGAGATGTATAACGTTCCATCAAAGTATATAACTGCTCATGTGAAAGGCTCTGGTTCGCCCTTCCTTCTCTACAATGTCAGTTGAGGCTTTCTGTTTCAGATGATGCCCAGATCTTTATGTCTCTAAGGAGCACAGTGGCTTTGGAGAGTCACCTGAATCCATTGCTGAATCTCTGTGAATGGGAAAGGCTTTTGCTGTGTTAAGCCTGTGAGCTTTGTGGGTTTCTATTACTTCAAAACTTAGCTTATCCTGAGTTATTGAGACAAAATGAGAAAAGTCATGTCAACCCTTCTAAGACCTATTCACCCTTTGCAAAGTGTGGTAAATATTTCCCACACAGATTTGGGGGCTGTGTGGATTAAATACCATAGAACATATAAAACATGTAGTATATGTCTGTCCCGAAAAAAATCTCAGTAAGTGATAAAATATTATTATTCTCTGTTGGTATATTCTCTGGATAAAGAACAGGCCTTTACAAGTATTTTCTCTCAGTTTTGTGATTTATCTTTAATTCCTTAAACAGTGTCATCCAAAGAGCAGATGTTTTAAAATTTGATGAAATACAACTTAGTTATCTTTTTCTTTTTTTGTTCTCTTTTTTTCTTAGCTTCTTGTTTGTGTTTTTGGTGTATTGACTGAAAAATGGTTTGCCTAAGTCAAAGCCACAAAGGTTTTCTTCTAGAAATTTTATTATTTAAAATTTCATGTTTAGATTTATGATCTAATTTGAATTGCTTTTTAATATGAAGTATGGATTTAGGTTTTTTCTTTTAAAATAATTATTGTTTTTTAGCATATGCATATTTAATTTTCACAGAAAGGTTTTTTTTAGTGGTTATCTTAGTACATTTGTGAAAAACAAACAAAAACCAACCAACCAACCAAAACAAAACAAAAGAAAAACAATTTTTCATATTCATGCAGGTCTATTTCTTGACTCTATTCAATATTATTGATCTGTTTGTTGATCTTGATGCCAGTGCCACAGTCTTAATTACTATAGCTTTAAAATACATTTTGAAAACAGTATTAGTCCTCCAAATTGTTCATCTTTTTCAAAGTTATTTTAGCTATTCTAGGTGATTTTTTGAACTTCTGTATGAGTGTCAAAATCAGTTTGCCAGTTTCTGCAAAAAAAATTCTGAGATTGTGATTGGACTTGCATATAATCTATAGATGTAGTTGGAGATAATTGACATCTTAATGCTGTTCACTTTTATGACCCATGAACATGTTGCAACTGTTTATTTAGGTTTTCTCTGTTATTTCTTACAAATAAATGCTATGTAGTTCTTCATGTATTACCTTCCACTGCTTTTATCAGTTATATGTACAACTATACCATATCTTTTGATGTTATTATAAACAATATTTTCTGAATTTTAACAATTGGCTTTCATGGTTACAACTAGAGAAACACTTGGTTTTTGTTACCTTACACTCTTACTAAACTCATTTATTAATTCTATAGTCTCTTTTGTAGATATCATAGGATATTCTACATGCATTGTCATGTTATCTGTAAGTAAAGTTTCACTGATTCTTTTCTAAACTGTACATCTTTCCCTTCTTCTTACCCTACCTCTATCTAGAACCTCCAGCAAAGGATGGAGTAAAATGGTGAGTGAATATTCTAATCTTGTTCCTGAGTTAGGGAAGAACTTCCAATCTTTTGTAATTGAGTATGGTATTAGCTGTAGGATTTTGTAGATGTCTTTTATCAGGATGTGGAATATTTATTCCTAGATTACTGAAATTCCAATCTTTTATAATTGAGTATGGTATTAGCTGTAGGATTTTGTAGATGTCTTTTACCAGCATGTGGAATATTTATTCCTAGATTGATGATCATTTTACAATTGAGAATTAATGTTGAATTTTATCAAATATTTTTTTGCATCTATTCATTTTCCTCAAGCCAATAGGTAAAAGATAAAAAGATATTTCCCCTTCTGACCTGAAGAAATGAAGATGGTATTTAGTTCTTATGTTTGTTTTCAGTAGCAAAGGACATTGTTTAAATTCAATCATAACTTTTAATAGTGATTTTTAATATTTAGAACATTATGACACATAAGGAATTCTTGACCTTTTTTGACTGCATCAAAACTGCATCTTTCCAGCTCCTGTTATTTTTGTTACCAAATCTACCATTCTTCTAGCTATTTAGAATATAATATTAGTCATTCTCTTTCTGTAGAAGGAATTCTGGCAATTGAAGTTTTTGATTTTGTCTAATAAGCAATTCATGTTACCTCTTATCTGATTGTTTAGCTGTGTTCTCTGAGAAGCAGATACCAAGATAGAACTAGATCTGTAAGAAGTTGAGTGGAGGAAGTGACTCTTAGTCAATTTGTAGGACCATAGCAAAATACCATCGACTGGGGGGCTTAAACAAACAAAATCTTCAAAAACTTAAATAAACTCCAACAACTTGTTTCTCACAGATCTGGGGGGTTGGGAAGTATAAGTTCAAATTGTTGGCTGATTTGGTTCCTGATGAGGGCCTGATTTCTAGCTGTGGACAACTACATGCTTCCTGTATGGGTTAGGTTTCAAAATAAAATGTTTAGAAAGATATAATTTAGTTCTAGGCAGAGGAAAAGGAACAGGAAAAGTCGGGGATAATACCTAGCATGTGATACATTCTAACACTACTGAAGGAGAGGAGAAGGATGGATGCTTGGGTAGGAAGAGTGTCAGACTGCAGCACAGTTCTGAGAAAAAAGATTAACCTGTTGGGGAGTTCTTGAATCAGTCATGTGTTAAAGGAGCCCTTCCTACAAGGAGTTTGCCCATGTTAGCACACCTCACTGTGCTCAGTTATTGGCTAGGAGCAGACTGTTTAGAAAGGCCACCTCATTGTGAACTTGGGCATGGATCCAGAAGAGTAGCAGCAGGGGTCATTAGCCAGTTATGTGCCTCTCTACAGAGATCCAAGAATTCCAATTGCACTGATGACATAGCTTATCTGATCATTTGTAAAAATGATATTATTGGAGTTGAAGGTTTAAACAAATGACTTACATTTGGTGTTATATTCATTGTCTAAGCATATTGATGTTTCACTTAAAATCTGCAGGTCTAAGCCAGGCGCGGTAGTGTGCACCTGTAATCCTAGCTACTTGAGAGACTGAGACTAGGAATCACTTGAGTCTGTGGGTTTGAGACTACCCTGGGAAGCATAGTGAGACCTAGTCTCAAAAAAAAAAAAAAACCTGCAGGTCTAGCAAAGTATTAATTTCCCAAAACCTTGCAAATCTCTAAACATACATTTTTTTTTCATTTTTGCCAATTTAAGAGCTGTAAAGGATATAATGATATTGTTCTAAATAGGTACTTATTCTGTTACTAAAAGTCTTCTTTCCATTGCAGTGAATCTGATTTGAAAAATTTGTCTTTTCAGAATAAAATTGTTGGTTTAATTTTTTCACATTGGGGAGTTTGAAATTCACAACATTGTAATGTTTTCCCTAACTACTTCCATTGCTATTGTTGGTTGGGACACACCTAAAGGGGTGCTCCTTTGTCTAACCTACTTAAGCACCAACCTACCCTTCCAAGTGATGTTTACCAAGAACAACATATGCATGCTTTATTTTTTTTTAGTAAGGAAATCAGCATTAGGGAGTGGGGACACAAGATCTGATATTGTTTTCAAAATGTGATTGGGCATGAAAATAAAAGTAAAATGTTGACCAGTTGAAGGAAAATTTTATTTTAAAGCCTTTTAAAATAATAATACTCAAGACATTCCTAGGATTAAGTATTTTTGTCAATTATTAGTAAGTGCCTCATTTGCTCTTGATAGGAAGAAAATTACATGGTTGCTCCTAAATTATTAAACAATATTTTGATGGCATTGACAGGTAAGTATCAAGGTATTGACCATTCATGCTGCTATAGGAAAATTCTAGGGCAATTCTGTTTTATCTTACTTGGTGAAATTGAAGAGAAAAAAGTCATTAACTCCGTGAACTACATCTGCAATCTCAGATAGAAAAAGTCACATGTACAATTCATTGTCCTTAATTAAACAAAGTAGAAAATCCCCATGAACCAATTCTTTTGTGAAATGCCTAAATGGACTGCAAAACTGAAATCTGGTTATTGTTCAAAGTTTTAGTGTCTTGGCTTCTTCGGAAATTTAGCTTGGCAGTAAGTTTGCATTCATGCTTTTCTTTATAGTATTTTAGCCAGTTTTCTTTGCCTGTGTAGATTCATCTCTATGTCCTGTTCTATAACTAAGACAGTGAATAGATGAATGCTATTTCTGTGAAGTTTTTCTTTAGAATGTCTGTACTGCTACTTCCTAAGGAGAATGCGTTTGGAGAGGAGGAAAAGTGAGAAATTGTATTCATAATAAGTTCTGAAATTACCTCAATGAATTGCTTTGGCAGTTTGATCTGGCTGCTGTTCACATGTTGCTCTTTTCTGAGCAGAGATCTTCAGTACTCAAAGACAAAAGAGACATGATCTTCTGGGAGAATTTTTGGCCTATTCCATCCCTCTTTGTGTGAAGCCAGGTAAAAACCATTAACTAGATATAATCTATGAAAATGAAAGATCACTTATTAGGAAAAAAATGATTCTTTTATGAAACCTACCTACCACATGCCTGTAGTTTGTTAGGTCATTTATGTCATTGCTTTTTACATCAACCCTGTAAACTGATTAGTATTTTAGTCCCACATGATGAGGAAGTTGGGACTCAAGACACAATAACTTTTCAAACTTTCATGGGTAAAAAGGGGAGTGGTTAGTTTGTTTTGACTCCCTTATCTTTAGATTCAAATCATGCCGTGCTACTTCAGAAGTACCTACTAGAAAAAGTGATTATTCCATGTGAAGAGCTTAGAGCATAGTTGTAAATATAAATATTACTCACATAGAAAAGCACGGGGAATGGTAAAGATATATTTAGCATCTACCACAAACCAGTGCTCAAATTCATTCTTTTGAATCAAGACCTCTCAGATGGCTAATATGCTTGGAAATTAGGCTATGCGAACTAATTTCCCACAGGGTCTTCCAATAACATCTTGATTCAAATTCAATTTGATCCCAAATGCTATGCCTACCTAATATTTCATCCTTCCCCTTAGAACAAGGACCTCCAAACACTGTAAAAGAACAATATATTTCAGTGTGCCTGGTAAGTACTACTGAGGTGAAAGGAATAGAAAGGACATTGTGAGCAGAATTGATTATGAGCTAAAGCAGAGATGGAAATGATGTGATGGGGGTGAGGCAACCTGGAAAGTAGCTCTGATTCCAGTGTCATAACTAAGTTTCCAGAACTGAGAAAGCATTTCAGAAATAGGGGAAGGGATGCATGCATATGCCCCCCTCCCCCCCGTCTCTCTCTGTGTGTGTTTACATATCTAGAGTGGACTTTGTGGCAGCTCTGTTTCATATCTCTCTGGTGGTTTCCATGACACACCCCCTCTCCAATTACCTGTGTGTGGTCAAGACCCAGGAAATATGGGCAGGAAAGGTTCTTCGCAGTGTGTTCTGGGCTTTCTACTATTCAGCTCATGCTCCCCACCTGGGTGTGACATCTCTCAACCCTTCACAAAAATACTTAAGATTGAACATCTCAGGTCAGAAAATGTAATTCACACAAATGAGTGACTTTCCAGAGGACATAAACAGAAATCACTAAAGAGTGGGCATCGGCTTTCTCGGGAAACTCTCGTTTTGAAACTGGGGGCCCATCCCCTTCCCTGGGGTTGTGGCAGTTAACAAGGTGCTCCTCCCCCATTGAATGGTGGCAGTTAGCCCCTTCCCCCGTTTGGTGTGGCAGTTAAACTGCCAGTGGCAGTTGGAACAGAAAGTGGGACCAGAAGCAGGGGGATAAAAAGGCAAGAAGCAGAGACTAGGGGTACACAGAGATCTTTTGGCCAGAGAGAGAGAGAGAGAGAAAGAGGGGGAGAGAAAGAGAGATAGAGTGAGAGAGAGAGAGAGAGAGAGAGAGAGAGAGAGAGAGAGAGAGAGAGAGAGAGAGAGA
>PVHY01007764.1:0-54997 GCA_004024945.1 Uropsilus gracilis | reverse complement strand
AGCTGGAGGGAACAAGGAGCCATGGTATCTGGCAGAGGGGCCAGTGTGGAGAGTATGGCATTGTAGCAAGGTGATAGGGAAAGCTGGTACCTAGAGATGGCCAGCAATTTGGAAAGTTGATTTCTGCATCAGTAATCATGGAAGAAGTTTGAAGAGCCTTGGATAAGTGGAGCAGCTCGGGATACTGGAGACAGAAGAAGAAAAGAGAAGATGTCAGAGAAAAGAGTGGACTTTGCGGAAGTGCCTACCTCTGAGGTTCAGAGGGGCAAAGGAACCAACTTGGACTGAGTCTTTGGGACCTTTGGGACTGAGAATGGTGACTGTGGTAAGATAACTGCCACTTGTGGCTTTAAGGACTTCTTGTTTTCCCTGTTGAAATCCCTTGTTAATAAACCCTGTTGTTAAACTGCATTGTGAGTGCTAACTACTATGTTAAACGGACCCTTGGTTTGTCAGCTGGAGGGCTTTTGTCCCTCCCCCCTTTCTGACCTGATTTCATTTTTCACCTTGTTCATCCTAAAGCTTCTACACTCTCCTTAGAAGTTTGGAGAGAATAACCAAGAATTCTTTTCTTTTGGAATGTTTGAGGAGACTCTTTTGAATTCATTGCAGACATCGGCTAAATAGCAATAGCCTACTCTCCTTTTTTCGACAGGATTTCAAGGCTGGTTTGGTCCAGGTTATATCTGGATGTAAACAAAGGACACTCAGAGGCACTATTAAGTTCTGCCACAAGATTATTAGTCAATTGAGAATTTTAGTATCAAGCTGCCTTGGAGCTGACAGAGAAGATCTAATTGTTTTCAGTAATCTTTCCAGATTGATTACATATGAGTACCAACAACAGTTACTTCCAATACATCTTTCTCAGTGCCATGATGAATACTATGTCTTCCTCAGTGCCATAATACAATACTATATCTTCATTGTAAATGTGTGTGGGACTACTTCTTTTTTAATATGGCAAAAAAAAGTAGAATATCAAGAATTCTGAAGACATGATCTAAAATAGTCCCCACAATGTGATTTAGAAAAGTCCTGTATATTTTAGAAGGTTCTAGAATTTTCTGTGGTTAGTGAATGACCTAGCCCATGGATCTAAGTTAACCAATTCCTTTTACAGTGTCTGGTGCTCACATTCCACAGTGACAGGGCTAGATATGCTTCTAGCAAATAGGAAGGCAAAGTTCTCAAGTAGACATTAAAGAGACTTCAGCAACTGACTAATAATTAAGATCCTGTGTGAAAGTGGAACTATTTTGGGTACCAATAAAAATAACAATTTCTTCACTATTCATTTACTTGAGACAGATTTCAAAATTCAATCTTAATTTCAATTGAAGCTGTTCTTTCATGTCTTGAAGAGGATAAATTTGGTTAATAAATTAGTTCTAATAAATTAGTTCTCTTTTCATTGTTCAGGAAAATAAAATTATTTTTAATTTTGTGATAGTTTTAAACTATGTTAACAACCACGCAAAAGAGTAAACATGATTATTATGGGTTCCTAGGTCATGCTGGTGTTTAAAATGATTTTGCTTTTCTCATTTGCAAACAAGGATGAGGAAGCCTCCTGTAACTTTAGTTAACTAATTAATGTAGTTAACATTACAATAATTACAATTACAATAATTACATTTTAAATGGTGAAATTCATGTACCTTGGGGTCACTAATTCAGGTACCTAAGGGGCCTAGGATGCTCTAGCCAACTGAAAGATGGGAATGAGATGTTTTGTGTTTGGACCTTGACCTGGTACACCATCAATGGATGCTGGCTTCTGTTTTCTTCTATAAGGTCCTCTTCCCTCTAAATGTTAAATTTTGTCAACAAAAACGAGAGGCCAGATAGCAAGTGGTTAATCCTGGGATAACAGCTCTTAAGAGTGTCTGGAGCATTAGTGCCTACACAGCACTTTTAAAGCTTTTCTTTTTTTAAAATACAGAGTTAAAGACAATTTCCTGCCATCTCAATTTACTCCTGACTAAGAGGATTGAAGTCACTATGGGTGATGAAGCTCAGACCTACTGTCTCTTGCAGGAACAGTTTTTGCTGCCTAATGTTTAGCTGTGAGACTGCTTTGTCTTTGGTACCTGCAGGCAAAGACACTTCAAAAGGGAGGGGATCTCTTTCTATAAAATGAACACAAACATCTAATGTCATGGCCCTCTTTCTGTTTCACACATTCAACACCGGCAGCACAATTAGCAACTAGAGTGCTGGCCCAGGGTGCAGTGGCAAGTAGATTAAAATGTCCTTTTGCACTGGAAGATAAGCCTGCATCTGGTTGGTAGAGGCAAAGGCAAGAGACTTTGGATCAGTGCTGCAGGGGCTGTCTGTCAAGGTGTGTCTGTGCATGCACAAATTATTGGTGAACCAGGGTTTTATTTTCATTTAATTTCCCTCTCATTTTTCAACAAACTAAACAGGAATTTATGCTGTTTTGCCTTACAGAAAGGGAAGCTTAGTTGTTTGAAAATATCCCCTTTTCATAGTGTTGGTTTTGTAGTGGTGAACTTATTGAAGAAACTCAATGAGGAGGAGGAGAGGTGCTTGTGTTTTAGGGAGATGGCCAGACAAGTACAGAGGAAACTTGATCCTTTGTTCAGGAAAGACAGGGTTGTTGAGGTCTTTTGTGCCTGGGATGAGTGGTGCCACTCACTACCATGGAGGCTCTGACCATCAGTTGTGATTGGTTGGGACAGCACAGAAAGGCCTCCTGAATACCTGTTCTGTGAAAGCTGGAACCTCTTCATCACCCTAGTGATGACAGATGGTGTCAGAATCAGACTTAGCTCAATTTAAAGTGAAGAAAGTGAGGTATTTACACACATTAGCATCAAAGAATTGAGATTTGTCCTTGTCACATATGTCCTTGTCATATCTAACTATATGAGTTGGGGAAGGCTCTGAAGACCATGATATTAGCACAAATGAAAAAGCTGGGATTTGTCACTTGAAAAGTTTTTAGTTGACAAAAACCCACTGGAGTGGGATGAGTATTACTTTTTATAAAAAAAACATTGCATTGTCATTAATATTGCAGGTTACTGTTTTTGCAGGGTAGGGAGGAAATCCTTGTTTTATTTTAAGAATTTTAGTAGGATTTATTCTCAGACTTAGAAAACTCAGGGGAGTTGGCCTTCCAGACAAATGCATTTGCCTTCATGAAACACATTTGTAACAGCTCTCCAACAATGGCCTGGATACTGCTGTTAATTCACACTGGCTTTAAGACTTTTTTTTTTAACCTGTTTTGAACAGGGACCAGGTTTGGGGCACTAATTCACATAGCGACCACACCCACTCTTTCTGCCCAGAGAGTGAGGAGAATGAATGGGTCAATCAGCTGACATATTTCCATCCAATTTCAAGGATAGAATGTGTTCATTTTCTGACTAATGGCATGTCATTTTGAAGAAGCTTTTGGTAGCGAATTAATCCTGGAATCAAAACAGATTTTCCGGGGAGCAATCTTCCATCAAGTATTGATTTTTTTACACTCATGGAGTCTGTACTCCCTAATTTAACCTGACAATGATTCTGCACAATGGCCTGGGAGCACCTTGGCAGCTTGCTGAAGGAACTTTTACTGTCTTTTCTTTCTGCAAAGTAGAAGAGAAAAAACTCACAGTCAGTCACTGGGGGGCAGTTATAACTTGATACTTTACTTCTGGCAATTTGGAATGGCCAGAAAGCTTCCTTCTAACTTTTAAAGTAATGCTGAAGAGAGAATTTCGCCTTGTTGAGACTGTTCAAAAAACATTTTTTCTTAAAACTGCCAATATTAAACAAATCTGTAATATATTGTTCAGTTATGGTCTTTGTTTTCAAATGATGTCATCTTGCTGTGCCCACCAAACATGAGAAAATGAGGAAGCATTTTCTAAAGAGAAGCTTTTGCTTCTGAATGTTAATAAACTTTGCAGTTCTCCCCACCCCCCCCCGTTTTCTCAAAGGAGCTTTTGAATTTCTACATTCTTTAGTTCTTATCTGGATCTTGAGAACTCAGCAAAGATTCATGAGCTGTGCAAGGTTTTAAAAGGGGCCTTAAAGTGCTGAATATGACATAGCCCCATACTTCAAGGTGCTTAGAGGTCGGAAAGTGAGGATTAAACAAGCATCTTCTACCAGTGAAGAGAACATAAACTATGGAAGACAGGGACATGGGTCGATGCAGTGTTGGGAAATTAGAGCAAAGACAAGCAGACGCCTACTTGGGAAAGACTGAAGAGAAATTCATGGAGAAAGAGTCTTTTGAGTTGGGCCTTGAATGATGGTGTGAGTCACAGACTATTAATAAATGCTTGCTGAATGTCTATGTACTTCCCTACATTTCCCAGCTTCCCTTGCAAACGATTTGGGACCACGTGACCAATTCTGGCCAATGGACTAAGAGTGGGAGAGGCACTAGTCAGTTTTGGAGGCAATTATTCCTCTTCCGTCTATTCTCTTTCCTTGCCATAATTTCCAGAGAGAGGAGGATTAGCTTTCTAAAGCAAGAATTTGTGTGAGCAAAAGCCCAACTTTCATGTTATGGACCAATACAAAGTCTAGGTATACTGATAAGGCAGCATAGTTTATCCAAAGTAATACAAATGACCAGGATTACTTCATGAGAAAAGATGTCAAAATCCAGAGTGAAGTAATTTAGAATATTCATTTGTGGACAGGAAGTTTGATTGACCCAAGTGCACTAAATGCTTAAGCAGCTAGTAGAAATCAGTGGCAAATTTTAAGTGAAGTTGAATTTACCTTGTACTTACTGAGATATTTTTGAGAAAGTGATATGTACATTTATTACAAATGGAAAATAGGATCAATAAAATGCATAATGCATTAAGGAGTCTTAGTCCCTAAGTCATGAGTATTCTAATTGACTAGTGTGGTTTAGAAGTCATGTCCTCTATGTTCAACATCTTCAACCTATATAAAAATAAAGTTATCATTTGTACATTAGATTGAGACAGTTGGAGAGACAGGAGAAGAAAAAGGAGAACTCTGTGAGGAACTTTCAGTTTGCATAGGGAAGCAAAACCAAGCTCTACATGAAGTGGTGAAAGGAGGAAGTGAGGAGCAATCTGAATGGGGAGTAGCAAGTCAGGGTGGGAGATAGCCACTGTTTGATGAATAAAGGAGTGAAAGGACTAACATTGATGATCCGTAGAACTCATGGAGAATTTATGTAAAAGCAACCTTAGATGTCCTAACCAAAGAGGAAGTAGTGGATCTAATTGAGCATGAAACTCCTCATGTTTTCTTAGTATTAGTTATTTCTCAGTGACTAGAAGATCTTACAAAATGTGGCACAAGGTTGGCCATGGCCATATTGTACTTTTTGGGTTGCTTATTCTGACTACTAGATGTGAGCCTTTTTTCCTTCTCTCCATTGATTATGCATCAGGTCATTTTCTGTGACAACCATAAATTTACTCCATTAAGTCAGCTATACATTTAAAAAAACCAAGTAGATGACCTTATAACTTCATGGTGGTGTCACTCTCAATTGTTACAGTTTTCTCTTATGTAAGGTAAGAATTAAATAATATAATTTGTGTATAGTATTGGCATATACTGATTAAGATCTTTAGTCACTGATAACTTTATTAATATTTTGTATATACAAATAATAGATTATGTTAATCTTTGTTTTTATCATTAAATTAGAATGCATTTGTGACCACAGATAAAGCTCTTTTGGCTAATGCTAAATAAAAATGAAAATTGACTTTGTCTTAAACATTTCATAGGATGTTTCTTTGTCCTGTTAGAAAGTCAAATTCTAAACTGTAGAAAACAATTCATTACTAATATTTATGGCTTTTAACAGTTCACTTTATTTGCTTTCCTCTTTCATTTAGCATCTAAGTAGTTTTAAAATCTTCACAAATGAGATATGAATATATTAATTCATGTTCAATAATTTTAATTTTGAATTTCAAAAATGGAAGAAATGTATCAGTTACTACTTTGGTATGTCTGGGAAAGACCATTTTCCTAACTCTGCTTTCCAGAGTGGGACATTATGGTCATTATATTTGCTTTGATTTATAATGAAGGAAATCTGCAATTATTACACCTGATTCCTTGTCTCAGTTTTTTCAGTTTAGGAACAAAGCATTCAACTAAGAAAATTAGGTCAACTGTTATTTGAGCAATTGAACAGTGTAGAATGAGTTTGAGGAGATTAAACTAGAGGTGCTAACAAATGGTCATATCAAATCCCTTGTGTTTGAAACAATGATTGAAATAATACATATCAATAGATTTATATAGATGTTGTTTCATAGACAAACTACTTTTTTTCTTGCCTATCAATTAAAAAAAAAAACTTCTCACTGAGTATACCACCTTTCTTCTTCTTTTTTTTATATTAAAAAATATCAAAGTGGCATATAGGTTAGTGAGGCTCTTGAAGAGCCTTCACTGCCTGATCACAAAGTGGCCTAATACATGCCGTGCCCTGGAGGGAAACAGCAGTTTTCATGACTGTAAATTTCAAGTTTTCTCCCTTTAAAAAATATATCAGTTGCAATAAAGATATTTACATTTGTATGAAACCAGTCTTGAAATATGGTAAATTTTTATTATATTTTATTTTAAAATGTTTATTATATTTATTGTAAATGTTTTATTATATTTGTGACTAGAGCAGTGTTTTGGAACTATTCTCTAAAGCAGCCAGAGCAATTACTTAGTCCTCTGAACCTACTAGGTGGGGTAGTTTGCAAGGAGATAATCACTGATGATTTATTATTTTATTTCTTTTCTCTGATGCTCCACTATGAGTGACTGTCAGAGAACAAGTGCGATGCATATGATGTGTCAATGTCATTACTCTCTCAGAATTCAATGTTGGGAAATTTCTAGGAGTCGCTAAGAATTTGAAAGTTGGAGGAGCTTTACTCTGGATTTAAAATGGAGATCTTGCACTGATGATTCTTTGGCCAGTGACCCATGTTCTTGGATCAGAAGAACTTCAGACATAAAGTGCTCCAAAAAACCTTTGGAGAGTCAGGGTGCAGATATTATTCAGGTAGACATGGGTTAGATTTCTATCTCTGATGCTTTTTTGGGCAATTAAACTTTCTAAGTTTTATTTTGCTCATCTTTATAATGGTGGTAATAGGGCTTTCTTCATGGAATTAAAATTAAATACACACAAGCACATCTTTGTGAGCATAAATACATTTTTTTTTGTAAAACAGTTCAGTTCCTGACAGGTGGGATTCAATAGTTTGTAGCTATTTTCTTATTAAAGCTAATAAGTTGTGCTCAAACATCTATTGTAGAATATGGAAGGGGGTGTTATACTCAGGTACAAAAATCCAGAGAACTATAATGGTGTAAAATCTACTCCTCGGTGAAAGTGAAATGGAGAAGCAGTGTTTCACTTTCTCTTGGCCAGGTCCCTTCTGTGGCCTGTAATGGATATAACATCTTCACTATTTGGGTTTTAAAACAGAGGCAATTTGGGGAGAAGAGTTAATTCTCCTTTTGTCTCAAGATCTGACTGTAAAATAGAGTATTTTCTTTCTTAGACTCTAAAATGGAGTATTTTCTTCTTAGAGTTTATACATTCACTTTTTTTTTTGTTTTGTTTTGCTTTTGAGACCAGGTCTTGCTATTTTTGCCCACGGAACCGCAGGTTCCCGTTACCTGAGGTACCACAGACTCAAGCAATCCCCAGCCTCAGCTTCCTAGGTAGCTGGGATTACAGGCGCGTGCCACCACGCCCAGCTATTTTTGGGGACTCGGTCTTGCTCTGTTGCCCCGAGCCAGACTCGAACCGCGATCCCTAGCCCCAGCCGCTTCATAGGCCGAAGCTTACAGGCACGAGCCACCATGAGTGGCTTACATTCACTTTCTTTTTGGACATCAATATTAAGTAATTCTCACTGGTCACTGATAGAATCTAGTTGCATTTAGATTACTAAATAAAATCAGGTAGAAAATTACATTATGTATGACATTTTGGAATTAATTGAGTTGTGCTTGTTTTAATGAGTCAAATTCTGTCATCAGTTATGAGAGAAGGGTTTAAGGTTGGGTTTTGAGACTTAAAAGTCATCTTAAGTACAATAACACATGATTATTTACATGGTTAGGAAAAAGGGAAAACAGGAAGAGTAAAGCTAGATATTTTATTCTGATCTGGCTATATGTTTTTATGCTTTGAAAAGTACTTTAAAATACATGTTGTTTATTTTTATTTTTTAAATAGCCTTTGGGTCTATTTTGTTCACTTTTACCTAAAAGATTCACGTATGCTTATTAAGTGGTAGGTGGAATGAGACTTAAAATCTCACAGAAAAAATATGTAGCCATATAATATAATATTAAAAACATTAAATTTTTTATGGGAATTTGTAATGGAACAAGGAGAGTTGTGAGCCCAAAGGAAACAAAGCAGACCTTACCAATATAGCTAGTTTTTAACTTATTAATATGCATAAAGACTTATAGTAATTACACAGTAAGGCAACCTGCTGTTGGCACGATCCTAAGATCGCATTTCAGTTTGGGGGTTTTGTAGCTTGTTTCATCAAAAAGATTTTTTTTCCCAATAAAGTTTGATTTTCAAGCAAAAATTCTGATGTGCAAGACTCTCAAACAGTTACAAAGGAAATCATCTGTGTGGACTTAATTGTCATTGACAGGAAAAAGGTCGGTGGAATGGAAAGATAATCATTGTTCAGCCAAAAGGCATTACATTGTTTGAAATTAAGGAAAAAATTCTATTAAAACAGCTGGAAGATGAAATCTAGTAAAGAAACTATTTAATTTAAATGATTTATTTTATTTTTTGTTTTACTTTTTTGGTCAGTGAACTTTTTTTTAATTGTACATGTGACATATATGACTAAATATTACATGTCTAGGCCAGGTATAAATTGATATTTATTGATAAATGTCAATCCTGAGAGAAAAAAATTATGAACCTACTACTTTTAAGTTTATTGCATTTCCATAGCAATCCAAGATTTTTTCCTTTGGACTACTGCTAAGGAAGAATCTCATCTTACCTACAGACCCACTAAAGTCAAAGACGGAGGACATCTGGATACAACAGTTCACTTGTATAGCAAGTCAGGCAAAATGGCAGCAGGGGAAGTCCTGTCCCTTCTTGGATGGGTCTCCCCTCAGAGAAGGCATCCTTTATTCCCAAACTGAAGCACTACTACAGCTGATTTTGTGTTTGTAGTACCTGCTGTTTCTTCTGTTTTCTCCACTTGCTTCTTCTAACTTTGCTAACCTTGTAAATGTCCTTTCAAAGCCCATTCCACCTTCCTTTATAACATACTGCCTCCCAGCCTTCAGTTCTCATGCTGGAGGACCCTGGAGAGTTAGGAATTTCCAAGTGGGCCATGTAATTAACAAATATCATGAAGTGCTGATATAGGCATGGTCTAGATTTGAGTGAGTTTTCCTCTTTTCCTGGAGCCTGAATCTCTACATTGTGGACAGGCAACTTCTCCCCATAATAATTATATATTAAATTTATCTTTTCATAAGCTATTAAATCTCTCTTCTTTAGGGAACATCAAGTCATCATAGTCAGGGATTCCTTATTTTGTACACATGCTCATTCATTACTTATCTTGCTTTTTTTAGGTGGCAGACATTTGGAAATACAAATGCCTGTCAAAGGAAATAGAAACATTTTAAATAAGAAATGATTAGTAAATAGTGCTGGGAAAACTAGGCCATGACATACAAAAAAATGAACCAAAACAACTCCTTCACACCATGTACAAAAATCAACTCAAAATGGATAAAAAACTTGATGTAAGACCTGAAACCATTAAATACATATAGGAAAATTTGGGCAAAACTCTCCATGAATTACATTTCAGAAATCCATTCCAGGACACATCTACAGCTGGCAAAAAAATGCAGGAAAACATAAACAACTGGGACTACATCAAATTAAAAAGCTACTGTACAACAAAAGAGACAATAACCAAAACAAAAAGAAACCCAGTTGATTGGGAGAAAATTTTTGCTGTTCATCCAAGTGATAAGGGTATAATAACAAAGATATACAAAGAACTCACACAACAAAAATGAAACAAAAAGCCCAGTTAAAAAATGGGGAGAAGACATAAAAAGACACTCCTCCAAAAGAGGAAATACAAATGACCAATTGGCATATGAAAAAAATGCTCAACATCACTAATAATCAGGGAAATGCAAATCAAAATTACACTGAAATACCATCTTACTCCAGTAAGAATGGCACATATAAAAGAAATGGGCAACAACAAGTGTTAGCATGGATGTGGAGAAAAAGGAACAGTGTATCAACTGAGTGCAACTGATCCAGCCATTATGGAAGGCTATGCGTGGGACCGTCAAACTACTGAAAATGGAACTACCATTCGACCCAGCAATCTCACTCCTGGGAATCTACTCAAAGGATACAAAAACACTAGTTCAAAAGGACAGACACCAGTACTCACATTTTTTACAATCGCCTAGATATGGAAATAATCCAAATGCCCAAAAACTGATGAATGCCTGAAAAAGATGTAGTATATGTACACAATGGAATGCTATGCATCAATCAAAGAAGACAAACATGTCATTTGCAGCAACATGGATGGAGCTAGATAGAGTCATGTTAACAGAAATAAACCAGAAAGAAAAAGAGAAATATGGATAATCTCTAAGGATATAGGGAAAACAAACAGACAAGAAAAATTTAAAGCTGCCAACAGAACTGAAGCAAAGAGCAAGAGAGGGGGAAGGAGGATAAAAATGGGGGAGAGGGAGGGAACAAGAGATTAAGATGGTTTGCAGAAGATAGGATGATGGGAGAACCTCAGGGCAGACAATAATGTCGTGTGTGTGTGTGTGTGTGTGTATGTGTGTGGGGGTTAATCAATAAAATACATTTAAAAAAGAGATGATTATTAATGGAAAGTAATGTTGTTATAGAATGAAGTTTAGGTGTTCTCTCACAGTTTCCCTAAGATAAGGCCCTGAGTTGGTGCTCACTGTCTTATTGCTCCTTTCAAACCCCGTGGGGGGGGCCTTGTAAGTTCTTTCATTCTCTCATTCCTGTCAATAATGCAGGTCAAGCATTGGGGATTAAGCATTTGCACATGAGGCATATATGACTCGCAGTCATGAATATTTTTCATGACTTTCATGTTCTCTGTGAAGTGAGAAGTAAATTCAGTGCTCGGAAGGCAGGGTAAAGTTTGGGCAGAATAGTAGTACAACCGAGTCAAACTGAAGCCACTCTAGTTATATTCACTAGGTCCAGCAAGCCCACAGGTATTTCAGGAGGTACCAGGATGTCCTGCATATGCTCAGGGGCATCCCCACTTGCCTGATGGTCACAGTGCATTTCTTGCTGGTGGCTGCTGCATGATCAGGTATGGAGGTCATTCCTTTGACCTCATGATTTTCACTGGGCTGTGGGCCTACCTGTTGCTTCTGCTTGGGCATTTTCTGACCACAGGCTTTTGAGTGCTCTCTTTTAGCATGCCACAAAGCTGTGTTACTGATGCCATCAGGGGCTTCAGTAGGCAGAGAAGTAACTCAGTTTTTACCTTTTTTTCCTTTAAATGAAGAAAAGTGCCTAACTTAGGTATACATTTGAATAATTGCCACCTTGATGTTCTCAAATCCCTGCCATATTGCAATGGCCAAGACTGTTGTAAGGACACCACAACTCTTTACAACAATTATATTTTGAGGGCATCTACCACCTTCTGCCTCACCCCTCTACATGGCCTAAAACCCAGCGATGGACACAGCCTAAGTCCCCATGTTGGCAGAACCCTCTCTTAATAACTTCCCCATATATTCCCCAACTATCCCCATTATGTTCTCATCTGTCTATGAGAACATAACAACAACAAACTTATGCTCCATGCCTGGGAAGGTTTAGAACAGTTGCCTAGAAGGGTAGAAAAAGTACAGAAAATGACAAAATTGCTGAACTCTACTCATTGTTTCACAGAGACTGGAGATCTGTGATCCATTATTGGCTCTAATTTTTTTACCAGTGTTAAAAATTCCAGGCAGAAAAGAGATGTTCAAATTAAATCAGAGTTGAACGCAATGAGTTGAGGCATACATACAAGAGCGTGAGGGGATGAACAAGTTTACATGATTGTTTGAATTGTAATCTTAGCTGGGTGGAGTAGAGAAGGAAGGGGAATCTGGGAGTTGTAGTCATTTATTTAATGAGCATTATTAGTTACTGACATTGTACAGGCAGGTACAGGCACAGGCACCAGGAAAACTTGAGAAGTTTATGGGTTGGTTGGAGGAATGAATAATATAGTATAGAGTATTAGTTGCTACCATGACTGGAAGCTGTGGGAGTATGGAGGAGCATCTAACTCTGTTTTAGAAGGTTCTTTGGAGGAACCTGGTAGGTAGAAGGGAGTCAGCCAGTGAGAAGAATACGCCCAGGGAGAAGAACCACTTAGCTGGTTGAAGTGTTGGAGGTGAAAGAGAAAGAGGATGGCAAGATCAGTGCAGGATGGCTGGGACACAGAGAACTGTGAAGAAGTTGTAAGGGGAGCGACAATGGGTCAGGGACCACATCAGGAAGTATCAATGGTACCTTGTAGAATACTTTCTGAACCATCTTCCCAGTTGCCCTCTCCCCTTCCACCCTGATCACCTCACTTCAAAGCAGAGCTCAGAGTCCAAATTTGTGTCATGCTCTATTTGTTTGGGAAAATCTTTATTTCACCTTCAGACTTGAATGACAATTTTTCAGGCTTAGAGTATTCTTGGCAGACAGTTTTTCTCATTTAGGATTGTGAGCACTTCTCTCCTGTTTGAATGTCTGAGGAAATCTTAATTTGTGAGGCTTTGCAAGTTATTTGACTTTCTTTGCTTACTTGGAAGAATTTAAAAATTTTTTTGATTTTTGATAGTTTGACAATAATGTATCTGTTTGTAGTCTTTTTTTTTTTATTTGGGTGTTCTTACTGTTTATTGGACTCCATTCTTTCTTTGGGTTTGGGAAATCCTCAGCCATTTCTTTGAATAGGATTTCTGTTACTATTTTCCTTTTCCCACCTTCTGGGATCACAATTATTCTTAAATACCCTCTTTTGATTGAACCTGATATCTTTTCTAGAATTTTCTCCTTTTTCCTTTGTCTTAACTCTCCTAAATGTGTGACTTCTTCATTTGAGTTTCCACATCTGAAACTCTTTCTTCTGCCATTTTAACTCTATTCAAAGTACTTTTTAACTTTGCATATCATTTAGAGTCTTTTTTTTGTGATTAAAAAAAAAATCAGTCTTTTCAGGGAAGAATACCTTTGTGCCTGGAACACCTTTCAAAGATTCTGTACCTATCTATCTGTCTTTGACTGATGTTCCAGTTGCTTTTTAAAGCATTTTTTGTCATTGTTTTGAAGTCTTTGATCGCTCCTCTATTTCTGTGTTCTTTGTAATTGTCCCAGGCCTTTGTCATCATTTTGTTTTTCTATCCTGTGATTTGATGCTTTCTGGGCATGTGTTTTGCCTTATTCTCTCTCTCTCTCTCTCTCTTTCTGTGTGTTTGTGTTTTGGGGGCAATGGGGATTTAGTCTTTGTTTCTCTTCCTAGTTTACCTTGGAGTGAGGGGAGTAGAAAGGGAATCTGGGACTTTACTACTCTCAGTTTGAGTAGTGATGTTGGTCACCTCCACTTCCTCTTCTTTCATTCCATAGCTGCCTGTATTCTGTTCTTAGGTTGTCTTGACTCCCTACCCTACCTAACTGCTGCTGTTCCTTTCTGCCCCAGGTCACCATCTATGAAACTTTTGAGTCTCGCAGTGGAGGGAGCTAGGTCTGAAAGGTAGGCTCATGCCCAAGAATAAGTTGCACTTCAATTGAAACATAGAGCAAGAGACAGGGAAGAGGGTAAAATCAGGGAAGGATGAGCAGATGATGGTTCACAGGTGACAAGGTGGTAGGAAAACTGTGGGGGTAAACAACTATGTAAAATATATATGTGTATGTGTGCAATTAAAAAATAAAAAAAAAAGACTCAATTGTACTTGGTCAGGGGGCACTCTACCAGAATGGTAGGGGGAGTGTGTACTGACTTGTCACTATAGCTGCAAACAGTGGTGTTACCATCTGCCACTGCCTCTGCTGCTGCTTCTGCAGGGCTGTGTGCCATTTGTTAACTTTTTCAGTGTATTTGTTAGTTATCTCACAAATCCTCTTCATTATTGTATTTTTATGGAGCCCAGTAAGACTCAGTCTGAATTCTCTTTGATCTTTCATAAGAAGAGGGAAAAAAATGTTCTTACAAGGAGTTCCCAGTTTCCTGGGTCTGTGCCTGCAGAATCTCACTGCCCTGGGAAGGGTCTGTTCACATGCAAGCACAATTCTTCCAGGGAAATACACAGAGTCCCATGTTGCCTCCATCATGACTTGAGTGGTTGGTCCCTAGCCAAATAGTGATCCCCTTCACTTCCTCCCTTGCCTTCTCTTCAGTGGTCACTAACCTTAGTCTGAAATTTCTCTGGGAAAGTCCTGAGACTCTATATATATAGGATAGAGCATTTGGATTGTCTTAAGAGCAAATACTAATGTTTTTTAATAGTTGTTTTTAAGGGAGAGGGTAATTCCAACCTCTCTATTCTGCCTTGTTATAGATGGAGCCTTCCTAAATGCTATTGCATGAAACATGCTTAACACTCAAACAGGATTCATGG
This sequence comes from Uropsilus gracilis, assembly GCA_004024945.1. Taxonomy (NCBI): domain Eukaryota; kingdom Metazoa; phylum Chordata; class Mammalia; order Eulipotyphla; family Talpidae; genus Uropsilus; species Uropsilus gracilis. Next base: position 40,312 of record PVHY01007764.1, on the reverse strand, counting down.
TTTATCTCAAATTCAATGTTAAAATGACTTCCTGTGTTTTCTATATCTGGTAATCTGACACCATTTGGGGAAACAAAATAGATTAAGAAGCCCTGGCTTAAATTCTGGTCAGGGCTACTTTGGGAGGAGGTTCTAATCAGAGTTGTTAGCAGCAAAACCAGGTAATTTAACTACATAAGAAAAATTTCTGGAAGAATTTAAGATAATTCATGTAATCAATCATGCCAGATATAGATCTGCCAGAATCATGGATATAGAATATAGAATCATGCCAGAAAAAGGTAGGAACCACAGGGACTGTAGTGCACAGCAAGGGCCATGGAAGGAAGTGATCTGGTTAAGGAGCTTCTGGTAGGTAGCTTTAATGGTTCCTAGCTCTGCCTCCATTGAGTCTCCAGTGGTCACTGCATCTCTAAGATACTCTTTTTCAAGGCTCAAAGTCCCAGATGGAAGCATTTGAGCCTTTTCATCTGGGTCATGCATACATATCCCTTGGCTGCCAGGGAATGGGAAGAGCAAATAATTAGTCCACATTGGCTTCTAAAGAGACCTAAACAGAAGGAAGAAATTCCCCAGGGAGTAAAACGTTTTGGGTTGGGGCAGCAAGAAATGACAAATATCTATTACTGACGGCTGATTCAGGTTTTTTAGATCCTTAGCTGTTGGGAGGAGGACAATGCCTTACTTACTAGACATCTGGGGTGATCCTTAGCAGTTGGAAAGAGGCAGCCTGGAGTTGTTGGGCATTCTGTTTCCTCATCTGCAATGTGCCACAAACTGACTTGGGCCCTTAGGGGATCACAGCCTGTCTGAAACTCAGGTTTTTTTTTTGTTGTTGTTGTTGTTTATTTATCTGATGAACCAGTGGTTCCTAGATTTCAAATTTCATTGGTCAGTACAATTTCAAAGGGAATTTTGTGAATTTCAAAGAGAAATTTGTCTTTTTTACTTTATTACGTGAAGATATTAAAACAGCTATCACTATCACCATCACTTTGTAAAATTAAGTATATTTTATTTTAAGTAGAATTTTTACTGATTTTTCATTGACCTACAATACTATGTATACTTCAGGGCTAGCTTCACCTCTTAATATGTGTATATCATAATGCATCCACCACCATCCATATGGGCTATTCATCATTATTTAACTGACCCCCTCTATTTACTTCTCACCTCTCTCTCCCTTCCCCTTTGGAAGCCACCATATTTTTCTCAAGAATTGAAGAGTTATTTATGTTATGTTTCACACATTAATATGCTTTATTTTTTCCACATATGAATGAAATCACCTGGTATTTGTGTTTCACTTTCTATTTCACTTATCATGGTCACCTTAATTTCTTTACATGTTGTTGCAAAAGACAAGATTTCATCATCCTTTTTAGTAACTGAATAGTGTACCATGGTGTATATATACCACATATGTTTTATTTACTCATCTGTGATGGACATTTAGCTTGTTTCCATAAGTTGGCTGCTTATTGTTAATCATGAGGCACCAAATATATCTTTTCAAATTAATGTTTATATGAATTGTATTTTAATATCCAAAATTAAGAAAGACATGATTTAAGGCTACTAGTTATTTTTTTTAATTTAGTTAGCTGGCAGGAAAACTAACTTCATTAGCTTTCTCTTTTTTTCTAATTTCAATCAAATAGGTGAAAGACTGATTCCACATCTTGGATTAACACTTGGGAACCATAGTCTGCATGGCTCTGCTGAAATTATGATTCTTTTAATCTCTACAAGCTGGAGAGGGGATTTTCATATAAGCTTGTTGTTAGCATTGCAAACTTTTCTCTTTGGATTCCTGAGCAAACCCTGTTTGATAACCTTCAGTGCATTGCATACAGTTTACCTTTGATTGTGCACTTATACAAACTCTTGAATGGCAAAAGGAAGCCTTTGAGACAAGAATTAGTCACATCTTTTGTGCTCCTTAGTATTAACATCATAAAGGTGCCCAGAGATCTTGGCAGTGAGTACATTTTTATAAATCTTAAAGATCAATCAACTGATCAATATGTGGGGAGAGCTGATAAACATGCTCACAGAGAAGTCTAAATTCCTGGTCCTGCTCGGCTTTTCTCATTACTGAAGAGAAATTGATAAACCGGGTATGTGTAAATGATCATAAAGATAAATCTCGTCTTTCTTCCCCACTCTTTTAAAAATCACATATTTTGAATCAAAAACAGTTGGGGTTGAGGAAACTGAATATGCACATTTTTAAGGGAATAAAAGCACAGATGCATTTATAAATACTGAGGACTAAAGGAAGGAAAAAGGACAGATTACTGACTGATGAAAATTATAGCAAAGACTAATGATTGAGAATATGTATCACATCAGAACAATATATATTCTCATCAGAACAAGGCTGTAGGAATTCAACTTTCTAACAATGGAAAGCGGTGAGCAGTTTGTGGAGAGAGATTCCTTTCTTGGTGTTCAGGCCAAGCAGACAAAAAAACAAAAGGGTTTAACACAGTAAAAATTACTGCCTTTGCCAGGGGATTTTGTATAGCCCTAGTGGTTTGTCTTTTTAAGCTTTAAGATCTATAATACTGTTTCTCTTTGCAGCTTTTGTGTTGACTCATTTTGATTCTTCTATTTCCCCTTCTCCTCACCCTCTTATGCCTGTTGTTTCTTTTTAAATTTCTCATTAATGAGTCTAGTTGGCTTTCTTCTTTGTGCTGATCCTTTCGTCTGTTGAATATGTGCCCATGGTATTCATCCTGATGTTTTTTCTTGCAACTCTCTCTTGTCAGTGAGGATGCTAAGCCATTTGAACATAACTGCTTTTTAAAAGCAACCTCTCTTTAATTCACTGTTTTAGACTAAGTTGCCTATGGTGGCTCTTTGCAACCTCATGACTAGGAAGAGTTGCTCAGTCATGTTGTCTTTCACATAAAAAATGTTTTTTTTATATGTGGATACATTTGCTCTGGGACCATGAGGTAAAAAGCCCGATTTCTAAACAGATACACCGAAAACAGATTACCTCAAAAACAAAAAACAAACACTTCATGATAACTTCCTTATTCCAGTGTTACTGTCAAATATTTAAAAAAACAAAACAACAACAACAACAACAAAACCCCCAAACTTGGACTCCTCTGTTAGAATTGCCATTAACACTTATCTACAAATCACAACAGAAAAGGTGGTCTTTTTGCTCAATAATTGCACCTTTTTTATTTAACTCAAAAATGAATTACCTAGCAGGCTCACCCATCTTATTTAATTAAATCTTATTCAGATGGCTTTATATACAGAATGATATCAGGGTGATATTCAAAATATTTGACAGCACAGGTCAATCAGATCAAATGCTGCTCATGACCAACGTTATAACTGTAGTGATATATATTCTCAATATCAATTCAGCTTTGTGTTATTCCAAAATACTTAACAAAATATTTAACAAAAACCAAAAAAGTCCCACTTACTGATGACCTTTTTTGATATATAATTATATATATATTTATATACATTTATATTTTATATACATTTATATACATTTTTTTTACTTTCTAATATCTTTTGGGTGAATTCACCATTATTTGTATGCTGTTATCATGACATTGTGGGTAATGCTTGCCTGTACTTCTATAGAAAAAAGAACTGAAGTTTTGCTTTCCCTAATTCCTGGTTTCCAAACACCTATCAGAATCTTGACCAATCAGATACTCTTTTGAACAAAGCCAAATAATAAAGAAATCTTAGTGATAATCCAGGACGGAAGCAGTTTCAGCACCCTGGGCTATGGTGATGGTGTTAAAGGAATCTCTCTCTCTCTCTCTCTCTCTCTCTCTCTCTCTCTCTCACTACTAATCTTAGATTAACTGATTCTACTAAAAGATTTCTGCTTCTCAGACCACAAGAAATATTCCTAGTTTGATCATCTAAATACACCTGGATTCTCTGAGGTTTTAATTCCCTCTTAATGTCTGTCTTTCTTTCCTTCTTTCTTTTCTTTCTTTCTTTCTTTCTTTCTTTCTTTCTTTCTTTCTTTCTTTCTTTCTTTCTTTCTTTCTTTCTTTCTTTCTTTCTTTCTTTCTTTCTTTCTTTCTTTCTTTCTTTCTTTCTTTCCTTCTTTTTAATTTAAAGATGTTGGAGATGATTTCTATTACTTTTGAATGGAGGCATCCATTAAGGATCTCCAAAAGCTTGGTCTTAGACTTTGAGAGTAAGTATATTTTCATTAAAAGATAGAACCAATACAAGGAACACCTTGGTGGACTGGATGTGGACCCAATGTAATGCGATGAAATTAAACAGGAATGCATTCAAATTTCTGCATTTGGATAAAAAAAAGAAGAATTTCACAAAATGGAGATCTGACTTAGTAGCAGTGAATTCGGGTTTTGGGGAGCAGGCATGGAGCCTGAGGACCCTAGGAAGGCTCCTTGTTGGTTCTTGTTTTCAGCTTGTATTCAACCTTGATACCAAAGATACAGACAAGCAAGGGATTTATCAGTACAGACAGAAAGGAGGACAGGAAAGCTCTCTGAAAGGAGAGAGGTCCAATTGGGTAGCTACCAGAGTGGTGAAAAGTAGGTGCTTTTATAGTTATAATGGGCAAGGAATGGGGCTTTGGTCATTGTGTCTCTTGTGTTGTCTTTTAAAAGCAATCTTTTAAAAGATTAAAAAGACCCCTGGGTCCACAGTGGTCTCCTAGCTTACCTACACTCACTGAGCTTGTGGAGTTCTTCTAAGCTACTATGTTCCACTGAATTTGCAGGGTTTTTCCAGGTTACTGAGGTCCACTGAGTTTGTCACATTACCTTGCCTACCTTTTCAAAAATAGCTTTGGCCTGTTGCTTTAGCATTGCATTATTGTTCTGGTGCTCTAGACATTCCTCTCTTGACAGAGTTGGGGAAGGACACCTTTCTGGCCTGCGATTATTTTCCAATTAGACTGATAAATAAACTGTGGTTCTTGGGACACTTTATTAAACAGCTGAATATTTGTACCCATTTCTTAACTTCCTCACTCAAAAGTTCATGTGATGGTGTCCTATCTTGACCCAACACTCAGTTTGGGAGTCCCTTGAGATGTCTTGATTTCCCATCCTCAAGGAAAAGAAAGTAACTTTAGGAACCTCGTTTTGGAGTCTATATATGTTTTCTCTGTGAACTTAAATTAACTTTTATAAAGGTCAATTTATATACTTTTCTATTATGATTTTTCTAACTCTAATAATCTGTACAAAGTTGAAAAAAGATTGTATATAAATTTCCTAAGTTTATTTAATATGGTTTGTACCATTTCCTTTGTAAATTTAAGGAAATAAAAAATTAATTAAAAAATACATAACAAAGAGGGTTATCAATAAGGAAGAACATTCTGTGTATATCAGAATTTTCTCCAAAAATGATATGAGAAGAGAGTGCAGTGACACATTTAAAGCGTTTAAAGAAACCACTAACCTAGAATTCTGTATCCAGCAAAATGAATTCTTCAATAGTGAGGAAGAAATAAAAATTTCCTTAGATAAATAAAAATTGAGAGAATTATAGCTAGAAGATCTGCCTTGCAAGAAATAGTAAAATAATTCTTCAGAGAGAAGGAATGTGATATAGATCAGAATCTATATAAAGAGTTTTAGAGGAGGGACAAATGATGTCAAGAGAGATATATTATTCTTATTTTCATTGTTCTAATGTAATTGTATGTATAAAATGATAACAAAATGTATTTGGTTATTATAGTTTTTATAAAATGAAATGAATGAGAGCTATGTTATATGGGACAGAAAAAAGGATTGGGAATACTCTGTAGTACTTAGGCTATCGATGAGTAAAGTATTATTTAAAAGTGAGGTTGGATTAATTGCAAATTTATACTACAAACTTTAGGGTGACCACTAAAAAATTAAACAGGTACAATTCATATAAAATGCTAAAGTGAAATTAGAGATGGTGGAAAGAGTGGAAGACAAAAAAAAAAAGAAAGAAGGGCAACAAATAGGTAACAGTGGCAAATATCAATGTAACTATATCAATAATCACTTTAAGTGTGGATGGTTCAAGTATATAAAAAATGTATTAAGAAGTATTTTTAACATGCTTATAACAAAATGTCCAAATCTTTCCTCCCTTTTCTTGATACAGGCTTTGTTATGCCGACTGATGGTACTAGTATTAAGCTTGTGAGGGGATGAAAGAAGACACTTGAGATGCCACTTGCATCTGATACTCTTCGGATTCTGGTGGGTTTTTTAAGGTCAATAGATTGTCCCATTGCCTGGAGTCCAGGTTATCTGTTTTGCTTCGAGGTCCCCATGGGCCAATCACTAAGGGATCAACTCTGGGGGGAGATATTGTATTTCAACATAGTTGATGTTTGTTGATCACTGAGTAATACCAGTGTTGGTGCTGTACATGTGAATATAAGCAAGACATCATCCTTCCTGCAATCACAGAACTGGGTACATGGACATATGAACAAATTAATTGAAACAATAGTAGCCATTTATTAGACTTCATGATTTATGAATTATCTAGTTTTTTATACTCAGAGGTCAAAACCAGCAGTACTTAGATTTTGTTTCATCAGTATACATTAAAATTTTTAAAAAGTGGTCAATATTTACTCATTAGAATTCATATAAAAAAGAAGAACTTTCAGCTTTTCAGGGACAATTAGAAGATCTAATAATACCAGCCTTTCCTTCCCATATGGCATCAACAGCCCAGAGCTGCTGCAAGATTATATCCATTAGACAAGGCATGACACCCCTAGCTCATCAGACTCTCTACCACTCCTTATTGCCCCTGACATTGCGGCCCAGAGGCAGTTGTAATTTATCCTTACCCTATGCTATTCTCCAGGAGCTATTTTACTTATACTCCCAGCCCTTTGAAAGATTGAGTTTCTGACCTCTATTACAACTTTAGCTTTCATGAAAGCAATATATAGATACAAGCCAAATGATTCATATTCTATTTAAGTACCAATATTTAAAGGAAGTCTTAGTTTATGCCTGTTATCTTAAGAGCACTCCCCCCAATTGTCTACATGATTCAAAAAAAGAAATAAACAAAAATTCTCAGTGGGCCTCCAAAGCACAGACAAGGATGTAACATTTCAGGAGGTGCTCATGTCATATATATTAATATGCATGATCCTGATTGATGGAGATGTTACATTTATTGACATTTAATGACCCTGACTGGTAGAACAGTGGAAGGAACCAAGATAAAGTGGCTTCAGTTATCAATCACTTGCTTACAAAAACACTGGTAAACAGATATGGGAAAAGCAAGGACAAATGAAAACTTAGCTATGTGAGTGGCTGCTCCTAAAAAGGAATTAACAGGTAATCCTGATAAGATGCCTCTGATAAGTGGCACTACATACAGGCACAGAGCTGGGCAAATTGAGATGCTATGGATTCCATCTCTGTGATCCTGAAACCTCCTCCAGAGTTTCATGAGAGCTCTAGGGGCTGCTCCTCCTGAGAAGTGGCTTCCCTGCCTTCCTGCAGATGGTCTAATTCTTGGAGTTTTCTAGGGAAATGAACGATAGGGGGCTGGATCCTGCCCACACTGTATTGACAATCTCCTTGTCTTGGCCAAGTGATTTGCTACTTTTCCCTTTTTTGTGTGTGCTGCAACTTTACTGCATTATATGATTATACTGTTGTAACATGAATTTCCCCCAATAATTCATATGTGGTTATAAGCATTTGGCTTGAGTCTCAGTGATACCTTCCTGCTATATGGAAGTTAGTGCTCTGGGGAGCCTGAACCTGATAAAACAGCACCTGCCCTAGAGCCTCCTTAATATTTGTGTCCTAGGAATCTCACTTAGCTCACCCTAGTCCTGGTCTTGCTTCTAGCTCTTTACCCCCATGCCTCCTCCCCTTCAGTGGGGTCTCTAGCTCACTGGCTCTGACTGAGCAGCCTCAGGCCAACCTAGTTTGCTGGACTCTTCCACACTCACCATCATATTGTCTCCAAAGTCCTTCTCTTTTGTTCTTCCCAATAAGGGTTCCTGTGAGAAACCTAAGTGTTCTTCACACATTTAAATTACAACTGTATGGAGATACTTGGAACTCTGTGGTCCTGAAGCCAAAGTAACTCTCCTACCTGGAGGAAGTCCTTCGGAAGAAGAACAACAGGGGCACACTTTTGAGGACAAGAATTTTAGGAACAGGTGGAGGGGTACACAGAAATTAGGTAAAGAATCTTAGGAGTTCTGAGTAGAGTAGAAGATAGCCCATGTCCAGAGCTGATGAAGACTTATCAGGACCTTGTGAGGGCCTCTGTGAACCAACTTAACCTATAAGATCAAGATTTCAGTCTGAGGACCAATTGAAAACAAGTGTCTATTTGTGTTAGTAAAGTTTTATTGGAGCATGGACTTTCCCATTGGTGTGCACATGGTTTAAGGATGTTTTTGTTCTACAACAATAGACAAAGAACCACAAAACCTAAAATACTTGCAACCAGATGCTTTATAGAAAGAGTGGGTAGCCTCGGTCCAGATCTCCATCTTACTGTCAGTTACACTGTTATCGTCTCTTCAAGTCTCATCCCTTTCTTCTAGACTGTGGAGGCTGATCAGGCTGATCAGGCTGAGATGTGAGGCCAGGCAGTAAAAGGAACAGGCCATGAGAACACAAAATATAACAAGAGTCCTATTTGAGAAATCTAAGGGAGTGTGTGCAAGAAACAATGATTGTCTTGTCTGGTTAAATTGATGTTTCTCATCCTTTCAGTTTTGGGAAAATTAAGGACAAAGTAAAGGAGAGGAGTGGAAAACAAAGGACTAGGGAACAGAAGAAGCAGGGTCAGGCAATAAAATACATGAAGCAGGGTCTGCTCAATAAAATACATGACTGTCTCTTCCAACTTTTTGCTTTCTGCAGGAAGTATACAGTCCTCCTCAGAGGTTAATGCTTCCCATGAATGGAAATAATGAAACATATTCTCTTCTTACCCTGATGGATACATTCATTTCCCCTTTTTTATTCCTCCTAGAGAGATTTCTTATTTCTAGATGCAGAAATAGCACATACAGATAAGAACTTGCACCCACATTATTGTTATTTTAAAAAAACTGTACTGCAACTTATTTGAGCAAAGCCAGGAGTCTGTGGAGACTCCTCTCTATTCAAAGCAGAACTTGAACCTGAACATTGATGGTATAGTGGGAGTGTGTTAGGAGGTAAATGTGAGGTTTGTGCTTTTGAAAGAAGTGTATGTGTATGTGTGGGGGGGGTCAAATTAAATGGGAGAGAATGGTTTTGGTGGGTTTGAGCTATTTTCCCATGCCATTGTATCCTACGCTGGCTGTTCATTCCGTGTAGTTTTCTGACACCTAGTGTGTATGAAGTGGACATTGAAGACATCAGTATGGTTTGGGTTAATAGGAAGACAGAACCTTTCTTTTTAATGAAAGGTAGTGAGTATCCCCTTAAAAAAAAGAATGTCTCCAACATCTTTCTCTAAGGAACACAGGACTGTGGAACCAACTGTGAAGATGACAACTGATATTTCTCCAACACTATCGTCCTTGGTGAGGCGAAGGAGACAGAACTGTGGCCTCAACAGGCCTCCTGCTCAAGTATTGCACACCCTCCTCTGGACAGAGGAAGGATGACCACAGAAATAAAGCAGTGGCCTGACAGCTAAGCTGTCATGAACAAGGAAAACAACCAAACAAACCTTCAATCGATATATCTCCCTTCCAGGGAATTTTCTCAAATGACAGTATGGATGAGACATACAGAATGGAGGAACTGGTACTATTGGATTCCAAACAAGCTTGAATGGACTGCGCAATGCAAACTAAGACTGGAAATATAAGAAACGTGGCCTACCGCGCCCCTGGAACACTGAACTTCACCCAGGATAAGAACAATGCTCCAGAGGCAAATACAAAAAAAGACTTAAGGGCTAAATGGACCAACAACAGTAAAGAGAAAGGAGAGGGAGAGACCAGAGGTGGGGTTGGAGGGGGCATTCCCAAGGGGACCAATGTTGTGAGCCAGATGCAGGGTTCAAGAAAGGATGATGAGAGAGATTGCTTAGCTACAACAGCTAAGTCTCAATCATGCGGGGAGGAACAAATGTGTATGATGTTAAAAGTAAATTTTAAAAAAAGATGTCTCAATGTTCATGTCAGCTACTACAGTCCTCTGGTACTGGGAATGCCTGTCCCCATGACTGAAACCTACTTTTCTTCACTGGCACCTCTTGATTGGTTATTAGAACCTCTGTGGAAAGAATCTCTAACTTTACTTCTCCCAGACAACCAAGGGATTTTCCTCCAAGATGAGCTGCATGATGGGTTGATTCTGGGTAAAGATGTAGCCGTAGAATTTCAGAAATGGAATATTATTTGTGATTTCTTAATTTACCCTTTTTCCTGCAGTTAAAGGCAACCATTTAAAACAACCCAAAATATTAGAACAATATAAAAACAGCTGAACTATAAAATGAAAATTTTGTGCTTTTGAAAGAAGTGTATGTGTATGTGTGTGTGGGGGGTCAAATTAAATGGCAGAGAATGGTTTTGGTGGGTTTGAGCTATTTTCCCATGCCATTGTATCCTAGACTGGCTGTTCATTCCATGTAGAAATAAAGATTTCTTGTATGATAAAAGATATCAACAACAAATGCTGGAAAGGAAAAAAATAAAAGGAAGGGATGAGCACAAGGTGATAGTTCACAGGTGACAACCTAGTGGTATACAATGATGTAAAAAAATACATATGCATATAATCAAAAAATAAACGAACAAAAAAAAGTAAAATTGCTTCATGATTTAGTATTGTTTTCTTTATCTGTCGGCATAGATCTGGCCTACGTGATGACCAGATCACAAGGTGCACAGCAAATTTCCTGAATCTCAGTAATCCATTTCAGTCATAAGTTAGTTAAAAAGTTAGTGAGTTTAGGTGTAAGTACCTTTTTTCTAAAAACGTTTCTTCATGAGAACATTTTTAGAAGCATAAATAGCTAACCAAGCCACAAAGTTCAAATAAAAGTGAAAAATTAGGATACTAGAACAGTAATAGCCGTATATAGTAGGAATCTAAAAAATGTTTCTTGTTTGTGCTTTTATTCAGCTTCTAAATAAGAGCTTCTGCAAATTACATTAATACTATAGCTCAGTGCAAATGTATTTGTTGTTCTTTGAAATTCAGTTTTTGGAGCTATTGTGCTTTGGAATCTGTGGCTCTCCTGCCATTGCACATGTTCATATAACTGAACATCCTAGAAACATCTCCACTGTCAGAGATGATGCTGAATTACACAGTGGGATAAGGTAACCCATTAATACAATCAGCAACTCCCTTACAAATATTAGCCTTCAGCAACAAGTAATGGGAAGAGTGTGATTTCTTTCTAAATGACATCTCAGTAGGCGTGGTAATGCTAGAGGATCTTAACAATTAGGCACACAACAATAACTCATAAAAGTGACTGAGACTATCAAAGAAAGTTCTGAATGAACCTGCTACTCTAGGTTCCAGTTTAGTTTCCTGTTTCTACAACCAATTCGTGTTCTCCACCAGCTGATGGGATTAAATGATCTATAAGATTCACTGATTTTGTTTCTTTTTAATTGGTTTAATCTCATTTGCCTTTGGAATGACTGAAGCTCTGCATTCTTATCTGAAGCCCCTAACAGTGATAACAACATGGTATATTTAGGCACACAAAAGACAACTAGTTAAAAGAATATGGTAAATTATATTCATCTCTAAGGCAGATTGATTGATAATTAAGAGATTGCTGGCAGAGACTTTGTAACATGTAAATGGTGACTGATACATGTGCCATGATGAAGACAGCACCAAATCTAGAATGTAGCAGCAGGCCAGCAACAATTTGTGAAATTGAGCAGAATTGAGTATTAAATGACTATAAAATTAGATGGGTCAACAATGGATAAGTATTCTCAGCAGAAGTTACAGCACTGAAGGTGGATATTGGAGAAAATATAGAAAGCTGGGTGAGTCTGCTATACAAAACTGTGATTTGAAAACTGATGAGCAATATGGGTATAGAAGTAAACAAGGATCAGGTCAAGCAAGGCACTGTGTGCTGCGATGGAATTTTTTATTCTAAAGGTAATGGGAAACATTGGAAAGACTTTTAAATAAAAGAGAAATATGTTGATACTTGTTTTTTAGAGTGATTTCTCTGGTAATAAATATATGATGAGTGAAGAGAACAGCAGAGGCATTTCATGCTTGTCTTTTAACTAAGCAAGGAGTTGGTAACGTGCGTGTGTGTGGTAATGTGTGTGTGTGTGTGTGAGAGAGAGAGAGAGAGAGTGTAGGAATTGGGATGACTCACAGATTTCTATGTTACATGGTCTACAGATAGAGCCATAACAAGGATAATGGAGAGTCCATTCATAAAAGCATAAAATATATTCATAATCTGATTTCAGAAAACAGCAATGTTTCACACTTCGAGACATATTTTTGTCCAATACACTAAAAATCCCCTTATATGTCATCTCTTTTCCCTGACCATACTTTCCTCATGGTTTACTAGATTAGCCAAATGGGCCAGAAGTGCTATTTGCTTGGACTCCTTTCAAAGGCTGGAGCAATGAATGAGGAGTGCAGACCCACATGTGCTGGTGAGCAGTTGTTCCCATCTGCTTTATGATGAACTGCTTCCGACCTCTTTCCAGCCATGGATTTTTTAATTAAACTAATCAACTATTGTCTTGCTATACTTGCCAGTGAATAGATTATGTGTAAATGGTAGGTTTAGTGGAAAAGTATTATTGGGATGGGTTTTGAAATCTTTTAAAACAGATATTGGTGATTGTCTTGTAAGCAGATGCTATCTCTATCCATTTATTGTGTTGAAGTCAGCTTCAGAATTGCTTCTCATCATTTTAATTCTGAATTTAATTTACATGTAAAATATTAGAATTTGAGATATTTTAGTTCTAGAGAAGCATTACTGGGTTTTGCATGATGAATATGAGTTCCTTGAAGGTAAGGATTAATTTTGTTTATTTCTAAGTCCCCAGCATACAAAAGATTAGCAGATATTTGTGGCATATGGAATGACTAAATTATATGCTGGCTATATTTTTAAAGAAGAAAAGTTCCTAGGTCAAATATAGTTCAGAGTTACAGTTCTAATCATAGGCAAGATGTTAGTCCATAATACTTTTAGAATCTTTGGATGTGCAGAAAGCTTGGAAATGACTGTCTTTTTCTATCCATGAAGGCATCAGTATGATTTGCACCCTTTAAAGTCAGTCTTGGAGTTTCCTGGTCACTTTTCATTTATAATGTATGAGCACTGAGATTTTTGGTTCTGCTACTTGTCTCAAAGCACTACTGATCAATCATAACATAAGTTGATATATGGATCTCCATAAGAAATGTTGACTAAAGGTCCTAAAAGTATACTGTGATTCTAATTTAAAAAAATTTTATCAAGATGCTAATATCTTCTGAACTGGTAAATTAAATAATAACCTCACCTCATTCCTCCTTCCCACATTTTGAATTTGGAGCAAGAGAACATAGCTCTTAAATTTTGCAGAGCATGCAATTACAGCAATTGTTTAAGAGTAGCAAAACCCTTCCCAGCAGAATTTTCTATGGCACTTGGCACCCAGCTGGGAGCTAGTGGTAGACTGTGGTGGTTCTAGTTTTGTCTGCCTATTAGGGTTTCTTCTGTCTTCTATTCTTGTGGAGACGTCTTCCCTCTGCCTGTAGTCCTGAGGGGCTGTTACCATGAAGCCCCATTTCCTATAGCACAGACAATGGTCTGTGACCCTGAGTGGTGATTTAAATACACATTCCAACACAGCACTCAATTTAGAGGCAGATCCATGACTCAACATCCAGGGTCTCTGCCTGAGAAAGAAGGAATTCACACAGGACAGACGGATGACATCCTTAGAACCACTGTATCCAGCTGTGCTTGAGTTTACAACAGGACTTCTCAGTGAGGTCAAACAGCATTGTCTTGTTTAAGCAAGTTTGAGTTGGTTATCTGTCATTTGCAAACAAGAGAGTCCTAATCAATAGGTTGGGAGTAGATTAGGAATCAATAGATTAGTCCTTTGAAAATTTAAGATAATCATGGTCCAGTCTGTCTTGAACCTCTTCCTTTCCTCAGTGTCAGGAACTACGACATGCTTACTTACTTCAGTATGCTTACATGCTTACAATTTAGACCAGGTATCTGAGTGCAAGACACACTTAGCCTAAAGCTCATGTCAAACAATTCTTTATTTTTTATGGTACAAATTAAAAGTGACAGATCTGAAGCTGTTAAGAAATACACAAAGTGCAGCTTTACTGACCATACAGGTATTGCTCTAGATTAAGTACAGTTTTTTTTTTCCTTTTTTTTTTAAATGTCAAGCAACCTGTGCAGATAAATCAGCTTTGGTTTCAATGTCAGAGCAAGTAAGGAGCTTTTAAATATCCAGTTTGGCTTCTTGGTCACAAGTCCATCATGTCAATCCTTGTCATGATGATTTTTTCCAAAACAACCCAGTCTGTGTTCCTGCCTCCTTCCTTCTGCTCGCTCCGGACATGGAGAAGCAGCTCTCTCTTGGGTGCCTCCTCAGTGGACCCTCGTGACCAGTCTAGATCACAGCACGTAGGACAAAATAAAATCACCTTCCTAACAACAAATAAACAAATGTGCCTCACATAATTTCAAGTTGAAGACAAGCAAATCACATGACAAAAAGCTCATTACAAAATGTTATCCAAACAGATTTTACAGTCAAACATTGAAATGAAAATCAATTTCCTTTTTCTCCATTTTTTTTAAGCTTGGTCATTAGCTGGGTACAAGTAGAGTGCTGAGGTAAAACATTGATGAAGAGTTTGTATTTCTTTTTTTTTTCTCTTAAAATAGGAACAGTTTAGTATTGCGAGATTGTCAGCAACATTTAGCCATATCTATACAATGTGCATATACCTACAAATATTGAGCTTTGGTCCAGCGTAGAGAAGATGAGCAAAGGCATCTTATATTTTTCTTTTTGGTTATAGCTTGAGTTCTTTGATACACCTCTACTTGTTTGTTTTTTATTCCTAGCTCCTTTTGCTTTTGTGTTCTCTCTTTTGTGGTGTGTGTATGTGTGTGTGAGCATGTGTCTACTGTGTAAATGCAACATAAAGAAACAAAAACCTTGCAATGCCAATAAAAACATTTTTGATTGAAAAAACAAAAAACCCCAGAAACAAGTGTTAAATATCAGTCATTTTTCTCCTTCATCAAACGAATGAAGAAAATGAAGATGACAAAAAGTTTAAATATGCAAAAAAAAAAATTGAAATTTGAAATACATATGCCAAGAAATAGCTTTAATTTTTGTTAGTGACAACCTTAATCTTCATTTCATGGAAACACAAAAGACATTAAATTGCTATTGGCATATGAAGTTGTTCACAGGTGGAAACAGGAAATGTCATAATAAAATTAAGCAATAGGTGTGGTTCCGAAGACTTACGAGTTACACGGTATAATTTATATTCCTAAGAATCTGTTCAGGCACCTTTTTATGCCTTGTAGCAAAAAATTTATCTGTAAAAAATTAATATAAGAAGCATTACAACACCTTATAAATAATTTATAAAACAATACAAAATTATAAAACTATAAAAAAAATCACTTCACATGAATGGTTTTACGACTGTGGGATGAATATATTTCATTTTTATTCCACTCAGAAAGATGACTTTTATTTTATATTTTCACTGTCCTAGTTAAACCCTCCCAATTATAGATCTCCGAACTGAGTTGGCCTTTATGTAACTGCTGCTGGCACATGTTTAAACATTTAGTATCCATCATATGTTATCTTGTTAACTTCTCTTCTTGGGGAGCTTTTCTTGATGGAATTTGGAGCAGGTCCTAGGAGAATACAAAATCTGTTTAATCAATACATTTTTGGATATCTGGGTTGTTGGTATTTGTGCAGTTTCTGAGGTGGCAGAAAGGATACCATGGTGTCCTTGGCACTGAAGGTTAGCTCTGGTCCAATTACCATCAGACTGGCAAAACGATTCCATTTCCAAGGTTTCTTTTAGAGTTTCCTAGCTGGTGGTCTCCTGATTGCTGCATGAGTCATCTGGGGATGGGGGTGGGCAGTACAATCGTACCAGGCATTTACACAACCAGCAATGGGCCTTCAGAAGAAGAAACTCAAACACCTATGGGGAGGGAGTGAGTTATGGGAAGATTTCTAATCAGTTGGGCAACTTGAGGTGGAGTCTCTTTGTATTCACAATTTATCTAGATAGTATATAAACGTGCTCATTAACGAAATAGTTAGGAATATTTACATTTCAACAGTTGGCAAATAGATGGCTCTCTTTGCTTTCCCCTTTAACTGAACACCTTTTACCTACACCCCAAGAAACATCACCTGCAGGTTGCAAGTGCTGCAGGCCATCCTCACCTCTCAGTTTTTCCTTCTGACTTAATAGTTTAGTTTGGTTCATAGTTCTTTTGAGTAAGTTACTTTAAAAAAAATGAAATAATCCCTTAGTTCTAATGTGAAGGTGGTTCTGAAATGTTAGATAAGCCACTTTAACTTTTCCTTTTTAGTGGAGGCACTTCCTTGTTAAAAACTTCTTTCCCCTCAAAAATTCAGCCCCCATTCCAGGTGCTCAAATTTGCCAACTTTCTGCTTTATTTATATATCCCAAGAAAAATTGCTCCCCCCTAAAAAAAAAGTCTGCCATTGCTGTTGGAATGAAAGGAGTTAGTGAAATAGGATTTACAGGCTACACAATGGCCTTTGATGATCCAGTCACTATCCTTTCTTTTTGGTCTGTTTTCTTTGTGTGTGTGTGTGTGTGTGTGTGTGTGTGTGTGGTGTGTATGAGTGTGCATATGCATTTGACCAAAATCTTTAGACATTTCTTTGGCTATCAGACTTCTGAGAGCAATTGCTTTGCACAGAAGCATAACATAGATGTAAGTATTGAACCAAATGTGCAGCTTATGTTTATATTACAAAATTAGTTTTGGTCAGCTCTCCGTGTACGTGACCAATAGACTGAGAAAAATCCCAAGCTCTGGTGTGGACAGTGAGCACAATTACAGCTTATGCCAGTGTTGACAGTTCATTGAGCAAAGCCCTAGTTATTTTGGAGTCTCTCCTGCATTTCACTGGGATCTGAGTGGAAAAAGACACTGTTACCACTCTGCCCATAGAGCAGACCCCAGAGGCCACACATGAGGGAGATGGAGAAATGGAGGAAATAAGAAAAGCGCAAGATCCATTTTCTTTTCTCAAACCCACAAGTCATGGAGAGAAGAAAGCAATGAATGCTTTGGCACACGATCCAGGATGCCCCCCTTCAAAACAAAGGAAAACAACAAAGAACCCCTCTCCCAAAAGAAAATAGCGAGCCCTGGGGAATGGCTTCAACAATGCACCCCATAGGTGGAGACACTGGATGGGGAAGCTGGGAGAAATCAGGCTTCCTAGTTTCCTGTTAAGTACAAATGTGAAAATTCATAACACAACTTTACACGCTGAGAAGAGGAGACCAGCGATCGCATCTGCAATGCCATGTTTCTGACTTTGGTTAATAGGTTTTGAAGTGAATCAGCACTTAGAACCTGAAGAATGCAGTTCCCCCTCCAGGTGGCAGGCTTGTATTCGCTTTGAACAGATACAAGTTTGTGTTTGCTGTTGTTTTTTGGTTTAGTTTTCTTTTTCTTTTTTCTTTTAAAATGTGTTCACATTTTCATAATATACAGAAAACGTATGTGGTTATTTGGTTAGCTTTAAGTCCATTAAAAAACTGGCTTTGGGGAGTCAGGTGGGGGAGGGAGCTAGCCTACCACACACACCTGCAGTGGGGTCTATTCCTTATTTAAAAATTAAAAAAAAAAATTCTTTTTGGAAAGCCAAGGGGCATGTATAAACCATTCTGCCCGCTTGGTAGTTTTCTTAGTCTTTTACTTACAAGGGGAATGAGTGGGGCTATTTCTCAATTAAATTGTTTCGGTGGAGTTCAAAGGGTGAAGTTTAGTTTTTGTGGATTTTGCTGCCGACTCTGGGTGGGTTTTTCTTTAGGAGTTTTCTTCCAGAGAGTCTGTTAAGGGTTCCAGAGGGACCGCTGTGGTCGGCTCATGCTGTTTTAAGCGTTTAATTGTGTTCTTCAGGGCTTGCCTCTTATTGCAGAACCAAACTCTAACTACTTCCCGATCATAGTTCAGCTTCTCAGCAATTTCGGTCATTTCCTGCCCAGAGGGGTGAGTGTTCTTCTCAAAGTGGGCATTGAGGATCTCAAGAGCCTGGGGTGTGAAGGAGGTGCGCCGCTTGCGCTTTTTGGACGGTTCACTCCCGATAAACTCGGTCAGGTTCTGCATACCTGCTCGATGGCGGGCCTCAGCCTCAGCCATCCACCGCTCAAGCACCGGCTTGATCTTCTGGGCACTTTTAGGGGTGATGTCCAGCTTTTCAAACCTGGCAGGATACAAAAGGCCAGGGTTCAGTTTGGCTGTCAGACTGCTAGCTATAGTGTTCTCTTGGGCTTCCTGTGGTAGGAAAAAGTGGCTTCTCAGGATGGTGTGTCTGGGGGGAAAATTGAGAAAGAACAGTCTTACACTGAGTCCTCTGCCAGGGTGGGCTTCCTGCCTGCCTGCCTGCCTGACTGACTGGCAGAGCAAATTCACTCCAGGTTAACAGCCAGCTGCGAGGTAGCCATCCCCCCTCAAGCCAGCGCCCACCCTCATACCATGCGTCATGCCAGCGCATGCAGACCTTGCACCCACGTACGGATGAGGGCGAGGACAGATGGAGACAGCAGGACACACAGATCATCACAATGGGAACAAAAACAGCTCGCACATCTTTTCCCTGGAAACTCTGAGCTCTAAGCTTTCACTGGAATCTTCCCATACCATTCCCCCAATTTACAGAATTCTTAAGGCAAAGATTCACACCAGAAAGTGACATCAAAGACACAGCTGTCAAATTTTTACATTTAAAATCATTCTTCTTATGCTTTACGTATGGTTCCTCCTTAAATACACCTCTCACAGCTCCATTGACTTGGCTATGAAAATTCTCTATCTTTACCACTGTGATGGCAACTGGGACAAGCTTCTTTATGGTTCTGTTTTCCTATATTGTGTCTCATTTTAACCTCTCATTCAATCTCTCTCACCCTTTTTTCTCTTGCTGCTTCTCTCTTCCTCTCAATAACAAACAATTTTCACCGTATGCAAGTTAACAACATATCTCCCTTTCAGGTAAAACATAGCCCCTTGCTAGTTTATGTTGTGCTCAAACAGTTGGATGCATTGTAATTACTGTGGACATCCCCTACTGGATACACTAAGGCCACCTCATGCCTTCCAAACACCCACCAGTGTAACGATGTCCTTTTGCACCAGGGCATCAAGCTGTGTTTAATGTGTGATATCTGCAAACTGTACTTGAATGATATCATTTTCTGTAAATGAGGTCTTCTATATATCAATTGCCATCAGCAATTCTTTGCAACACTGACTTTAAGAAATATGAAGCATCTTGGACAAAATTATATAGAGTGATTTAAGATGCTGGTCCCAAATTCATATTCACTCTCAAAACATAAAAAAGTGCCACCAATTCCTTTTATTTGTTTATTTTAAATCCAAATTCATAACCCTCCTGTATGGTAATTTTGGTTACATAGAATCCCCCTCATAAAGTTCAGCACTGTTGAAAAACCACTATCAGATACCACAGTTATGGTGGTATCTTATTATGGTGGTCTGTGCTCACTGAGTTAAACTGACCCTGTTTTAGTCAATATACTTTATAAGGTTAATTACAAAAGGGCATATAAGGATAAGAATTCTTTATGTGTCATCTATTTTAGGCACTGTATCGTGAATCTCTTTTGTTGTGGTAAGCAGTGCAAACAGCATTAAATTTTAATTATTTCTACCACATTCTCTTCGACATATAATTCATGGAGCTATTTTTAATAAAAAAAAAACCCAAAACAAAAACAAAACTGACTTCCGGGGGACATTTTGTTTTTAATACAAAATGAATCAATCATTTACTGTCATTTATTGAGCCTGTCACTGTAATAAGCTCTTGGAAAGCTTTCATTGTTATATTAATTTGTCACATACCACCTTTTATCATCATTCACCATAAAAAGTTCCAAACTTAAATTTTTAACAGCAGGACAGGCTTTTACAGAATCATGACTGGGGGACCAAGTTCAACAAGGGATGTCTAGTGTGTTGGTGGCGTTTTTCCCTGTGGGTCTCTGATAAGGAGGGACTTGTTAGAGTAGCATCTGGGGCTGTTACAGCTAAAGGAGAAAGGGACCTAGGCAGGTTCAGTTGGTCTTTCCTACCCTGGAAAGCTGCTTGGATTGTTCCCAAGCAAGGTCTTGATCATTTTCAGGACCTTTCTTTTACTCTTGGTGGTTAGCCTCGTGTACCTTAGTGAAACACTGGAAGTGAGTGAAAGGTTGAAAAATGGAGGCATTTGACATATTCTGTTATTCGGTGAATTTCCAAGATTTCTTTTCACTTTGGTCATAGCTCTTTTGTCTTCTCTAGGGGAAGACTTGAGAAATCAACATATTTGATTGGGAATGCCCAGAAAACACTACCTGTATTAGTGAAAACATCAGAGAGCACTTAAACCAACAAATGGAAACCACATTTTTTGGACTAAAAATAAGCTAAAGAGGACTTTAGCAACACTAGCAAATTGGCAACATCTTAAAAACCTGTGGCTGCCTTTTATCACAAGGCTGTCAAGATGAAACAAAATTAATGTTTCACAACAGGGAACAACTGTATTCATATCATTGATGCTGCTTGTTAGTGTTGATGCTTCTGTAGGTGTTGTTTGGAATAACATATACAAGCCTTGAAACAAATTTCCCAGCAGTAATATCCTTGTATAGACTGAATAAAGGTTATTTTCTACAGGGAGGTATCTTATAAGAAAAAACAGTAGGGGAGGCCATAGAAGTGAGAGGATCCTATGGTGCTTTTTGTATTTAACAACAATCAATGGGTTTTATGGAAAATCATTGAGCAAAATGTGAGCTGCAAGCCACTACCCCATACTGATGTTATTTATAACCTTAGTCTTAAACTGCAGGAAAAGTACACTTCCGTCCTTTGGGGAATACATTAAAAGTATAAAGAGCAGATAAAAAGACAGCATTTCATGGATCACCAAGAACAAAATCCACTTAAATGAGTTTAGAGTTGGTTTCTTGGTTTTCTTGATGGAGGACTCATAAGGCATTGCCCAAGAGGAAAAAAGCTCTTCCCAAAGTGCCTTTGTTACCTCATGCATAAACATAGGATTAGTGCAACACACACATGCACACACGGGGTCTGCTTCTGCCGGCTTGACTCAGATCAACTTGAACACAACCAAGGCGGCATTCTGTCATTTTATTTGAGGGGGAAAGGCCGAGGTTACGACCCTTCCTGAGCCATGTAAGGCGGTGGCTTCTTTTTAAAAAAGAGCCTTTAAAGGTGTTCTGGGAAGGCAAGTTGAAAATTTTTTTTAAGGTTATGACATGGTTAATTTTCTTTATTCGAACGTGTGCTTTCTTGGAAAATGCTGATAGCCATCCCTCAGCAGAAACAGTGGGAAGGCTGAAAGCCAATAGGGACTGGCAGCCTTAACTTTCACTCAGGATACCAGTCTGTAGGTAGAAGCCAGTATAAGCAGCATCAGGGTAGGTCCCTGAGCAAGCCTCTGGCCCTGGATGGTGTATTTCCAATGAGACGGCCTTGGAAGTTCTTTGTGAGTTGACAGAGTTACCAAGCCAGGACCCCAAATCTGCTTTAGCACCTTCATGTCCAGAAGTACCACCAGTCCCAGCTTATAAACTAGCCGACTCTGTTCCCACACTCTGCCCGGCCGCCTTCACCCACCCAAAGAAGTTAAACCGAGCCTAAAGAAGGAATGAGGCCCAGGCCGGCCGGAAGAGGCGGCAGCATGCAGGCTCGGGTTACCTGCAGATGGCAGACTGGCTGTACGCAGGGCCCTCCGTAGCACTGAGAGCCTGTCCCACCTGAGTCTGGGTCAGCCCAAGGGACAGGCGCCGGATTTTAAAAGCTTTGGCAAATTCTCGGATCTCCTCCAGATTAACCCCATCCACCTCACCCGCTGCGGTTTGAGGATCTGTGGAGATGTTTTTAAAAATAGGATCAATACGTCAACACACATCCGAATCATATTTGTTTATCACCGTTTCTAGGAAAGCGTCGCTTTCATGGCAGAGTGGTGCGGAAACCAACATTACAGCTTGTTCTTTGTCCCCAGGCGAAGCACCAAGCACCCCTGCTCAGGTCATTACACCTCTGCACATCTGCACATCATCCTTCGGGAAATTGCAATCCCAGAGGCAGCCAGAGAGCGCCCCCTGCGCCTTCCACTGTACAAAAGCAAGTTCCTCTGGGTATAAAGTGCATGTCAGTGCAGAGGGTCCTTGCTAAAGAGAGGCACTCCATTTTGTCCATAAATAAATCCAAATATTGTGCAAAAATATAATAACGCCAAGTTTTCATCTTGAAACGTCTTAATTCATACTTACCTGGCAGGGGAGACCCCATAACCATGAAATGTGCTCATTGGGCTCTTTAGTGTGAAAAATTGCCACGGAAAAACAGTGCTCTGGGTTTTTCCCTCTCCTGATCACCACTGTAGCCAGGCTAACAGATGGAAATGGATCTAATTCTTATGTTCACATTAGTCCCTCATGATTATGAAGCTGTGAGGATTCTATTGTTCCCTCCCCCCTACCTCCTACCTATCCCCTCACCCCCTTCCCTTACCCCAGGCCTCATACAGTCTACTGACACAGGCGCTTTTGTCCCCTGAAAGGGCACATAATAAAGCTTACCGCAGGAAGGCTCCTTTGGTGCCGAATAACGTGGTCAATTTAGGACTTATCAAGGGAAATGACACAACAGCTGGAGAATGAATCTTCCCCCCACCCCCTACCCTGGCCACTGATCCCTGGATAAATGAAAGTGTGCACCAAGCTGGAGACAGCATGGGTTGGGCATGGGGGAAGATTTCAAAGTTCCAATGGATCTTGCCTGTTGTGAAGTCATTCTCCCTGCGTGTTGACTCTATTGTTCTTCACCTCAGACTTAGGTGAAAAGTTTTCTTTTCCACTGTGCACAAATCACCCATCAATTTCAGTAAATCTGAGTCCTTGTCTAAGGACTATATTGGCCTATATTACTGTTGTGGATTCAGGACTGTAGGTGCTCCTGATATCATGAAATGAAATAAGCATTTTCATCCCAAGGGCCAATTTTCAAGGACTTTTAGTTTTTTAATTTTCTCCCCTTTAAAGATTTATTTTAACAGGTGTAATTGATAGCATTATATCATTTTTTGCAGTATTAATATTGCAAAATGATAACACAGTAAGTTTAGTTTAGATTTTAAAAATAAGATTATTTTTCTTGTGATGAGAATTTCCAAGGATTTTCAAATAAAGATGTTAATATTATTGGCGGACTTGGAGCCTTGTGTGCAGAGTCGCTCATTAAAGGGGAAATGAAGTCTTTCAAAGGATCTAAAATACAGATGTACACTGCACTTTTATCTTGACTTTTTCAGAGTTCTGTGGAATTTTTATAATTCCCTAGTCATAATTTAATGTGGAAATACTGAGAACTGATACAACCACTGCAATCCGTTTACAGGTATTTCTTGAGACTCCTGGCCTAATGAGTGGAGAAGGGGCAAAAGAAATAGAGATAGTTCTAACCTTTATGGATTCTGTGGTCTGTAAGAGGTTGGGGTCCGAGACCATGAATCAGAAACAATTAGTAGAAACTACCAGGCAGAGAGCAGTTCAGAACTAATGATGTGACAGTGCAATGGAGTTCCAGGCACCAGGAAATGGCAGGAGCAGAGGTCCTTTGAGTCATACTCACTAGGCAGGTGTTGGAGAAACAGAGGCCAGATTCTGGTCAGAGAGGTGCAGATTCGTAGGGCACTGTGGGGTCTCAAGGCTTTCAGCAGGTGGGGTGGGTGGCAGGTGCTGGGACGGTGAACTACACACTGAGAATATGTTTGTGGGCAGGGGCAGAGGGTGACTATTGAACTGGGCTGAGTAGTAAGAGTAATTAAAGTCCACTTTTCTCTTAAAATTTCCCCCTAGAAGGCTGAGTTTTTGTTTGGTTAAGGAGAGACTTGTTCGGGTTGTCCCTGATGGAGGCTGTCCTCCAGATCTTAAAAGCCAGCAGTGCTGCATCCTGGAGCAGAGTCCTAGGTGTTAAGGATTCTGGGAGATCATCTCCATTCCACCCAGCAGCCTTGAGTCCCTTTTTTCCATTTCTTTAAAAAATTCCTAGATAGGAAGTTGCAAGTGATCAGTAAGCAAATAAAACTCAGCTTTTTTGTGACTTATATGATTTTTTAATTACTTACCAATGTTTATTTTTTAATTTTTTTTGGAGACTAGGTCTCACTACTTTTGCCCCTGGAATCCTAGGCTCACGTTGCCCAGGTACCACAGACTCAAGAAATCCCCAGCCTCAGCTTCCCAGGTAGCTGGGACACAGGTGTGTGCCACCACGCCCAGCTATCTTTTTGGGACTAGGTCTCACTACATGTCCCCGGAAGGACTTGAACCGCAATCCCTGGCCCTGGCTGCGGCTTCCTAGGCTGCCACTTACAGGCATGCACCACCATGCCTCGTCTTACCAATGTTTAAACACTAGGCTATTTCAAGAGAGGAATTCAGATTTTTGGTTATTGTTTTAGATTTGCCTGCACTTGGGGACCAGTTGTCAGCTGGAAGGCCTGGCTGTCCCTTCTGCTCCCCATCATCCTTGTCTCTGACCCTCCTCAGACCACAGCCAAGCTGTTTGTTTTGTGAGTAGTTATTTAGAGGATTCTGCATATGTTTTCCCAAAGGGGAGGAAATTGCTTCTAGAGTGGTGGATAAATCTTACATGGCATAAGATTTGGTATGGCTCCCTGAAGGGCCTCACACATACACAGAACACATGGAGATTAAGTGTATCTGTGGTATTAACTTAACAAAGGGGAAAGACTGAAATTAGGATAAAACAAACTTTGTGGATAGGGAGTGGAAGCAAGGCAATGATAAAATAATTGAGTGACTCTTGTTTGGAGCAGAAGGTCAGAAAGTCACAGTGAGCGCAGGTCCTAGTGAGAAGATGGGAGAAGAGGGAATTTGCAAGTTCAAAATTGGGGGTGGAAAATGGGAGCTTGAGACCTCCTCTGCAACAAAATAATGCTGATTTTCTTGATATGATGGGTGTTGAGTGTGACCTGGTGGGGTCCAGGAACCTGCATTTTTAATAAGTAATTCAAGGGATCCCACTGTCCTGACTAAGGAGATCTTTTCTGTCATTTGGCCTGGTTGATTTGGGAAGTGCCATTCTCTGTATGTCACTGTCTTCCCTGGACCCTTCACAGTGATTTTCTACCAGGTTTAAATATGTGGGAAACTTGCTCTACAAATTGAATTAGACTGGAGAATTGGAAAGGCTCCTGGAGAGGGCCACTAATTGACCTTCCTCCACTCCCAGCCCCCCCATATATGACAAGTAGCAGATATTTGGGTGTCATTAGACTGTGTAGCTGGCATAGTTGGGGGTTGGGAAGATTTTTTTTTTTTTTGTCAAAGTTAAGTAGCCTTTGTGAGAAGTGAAAAGTTAGCCTTATATTACTTAGCCTGATCTGATCTCTAGGTCAATGGGAATCAAGCAAGTCAACCAGCACATGAAAGGTGAGTCTTTAATTTGAAATAAAGTCTGTACCCAGTTTAGGACCAACACTGTCATCAGATTTAGCAGTGCAGTTCTGGGCAGGTTTATGATTTGGGTTGTCATTTTATGTGAATCTATCCTATCTTTCTTCTTCTTTTCTTCTTCTGTTGCTTTTATTGGATCTAACTCCTTACTAGATCTTTGAGACCAGGAATGGAATCTCTCTCTCTCTCTCTCTCTCTCTCTCTCTCTCTCTCTCTCTCTCTCTCTCTCTCTCTCTCTCTGTGTGTGTGTGTGTGTATGAGAGAGAGAGAGCAAGAGAGATTGTGTAAGTTGCTTTTTGGTCACATCACTGACAGTAACCACAGTTGAAAAAGAAAACTGTGGACTCATGCCCCTGTACAGTATTGTGTAAGAATTATCAGAACTCGTACTCTAGAGCAGAGAGTCCGAGGTCTTTCAAGAAACCCCATATAAGCATGCATTCTTCCTTCTCACATTTCCCACCTTTGTTTTTTTCCTGGTTTTACTTATAGAGGTGAGAAGATAGGAATTCTTGTAAAATATAAACAGGGTGATGGTCTGTTGGACACAAAACCAGAAGGGGAAATCAGTATCTCTCTGTGCAATTTGTTGATTGCTGGAGGTGAGTTACTAGATTTTCTTATCCATAAACTAGATTTTCTTATCCATAAAATCAGATGACAAGATGTATTACTATGGCTTTGCTTCGTGGGTTCCAAGACGGAAAAAAATCTCCCAGCCAAACAAGAGGCCCACACTTGGGCAAATATTAGTTTTACCCTGATTACATGAGGGACTTGTCTTCACACACGGTAAATTCATTAGATGGTATCTGTAGGTGTTATGCATTAATAATAATAAAAGGTAAGGCTTTTTTTCATCTCAAAGCTTTTGTTTTATATACTTGAGATTATTCTTGCTGTTGGAAAAGTTTCCCTTCCTTAAGGGATAGATGCTTTTATGAGTGAGGAAGGAAGATATGAGGTGAATATGGTAAACAGACAGTTTACTGGAATATTACTTTAGTTCCCAGTCTGACTCAGAGGTGGGCATTCTACCCTGGGATAGAATGCCCTCAGACTGGCCACTGGTTATTCATTCTCCTGTTCTGGGGAGGCTGGGAGATTTTGAAGGATCAATCTGAGGCCAGATGGAGATCTCAGAGGAAGCCCTCAAAGTGAACCAGTATCTCTAGCATCTGCAGCTCAGTCTGTGCTTTCTCTGCACTGAGGAGGAAGTGATACTGTTAGAGGAGGCCAGCACATGGCATCAGCTACAGCTCAAGAAGCAACAGCAATGACTGTCAGGTCCATCCTGAAGCTGACCTTGCCAGAGAATCAGTTGTAAAGGGAGTAACCAGCCTGATGATTTAGAACTAACCAGCATTGAAAATTGGTAGTCACTCATGAAAACAATAATGTTTTCCAAATAAAATCTGGCATGCATGGGCTAAAATATAAAGATTTTTTAGGGAAGCTATATGCATATTGTGTAAAAATAAACCTGTGTGTGGAATCTGGTTGGTGGTTTCTGGGTCCATACTCAGTGCTCAGGATGATTGACCAGGACCATTATTTTATTTTTAAATTTTGCTTCTTCCAACTGCTAACCTAGGCATCAGTGCAAACAATTGTGGAATAGTCACCATGTATCAGCATCATCCTTCTAGAATCTTTGCTTGTGGAACTGTTATGGAAGAAATATTTGTCTTTAAAAAAGCTGCCAAGTGTAAACTAACGGCCTTATGTAAACATCCATCTGCTTTTTGGTACTATTCTCACAGCAAATAATGGACATATTTACCAAATATTTTGCATACATAAGAAACCATTTGGGAATGTATGATACAATTTGGGAGAACAGCTTTCTTGCAATATGGTGATTTCCTGGCTTGTGGACACTGGTGTGAATTGTGATGATGGGAATAAAAAGTTTCACTGTGTCATAAGCATCTTTATGTTCAGTTTAACAATTTTTTTTTTTCCTTTCTGGTATTAACTATCAGTCCTTTCCTGTCTAAGAATCAAACATATAGACTAGGGTTTTAAAAGAAAGTATACTGAAAAAGTAAATCAAATAAAATCAAGCAAACAATAAACCCCCTGAGATCTACCCATTTTAAAATAATGCTCTATATCTTAAGCCCATTTGGGCATTTGCCAAGGCATTTGTTTAACTCTTGCAGACCTTCTAAAGGCTCTGATTAAAGAAACTATATCTACTCCTGATGACTGTGGAGACTGAGAGAGTTTAAGCACAGGGTAAACTTTGTAGTTCTTATGACCAAATCTTGTGCATATATTCTAACTAGAGCATGTATGGTAGTTTTGAGTCCAGGTGTGGCATTCTTTGCACAAAAAGATTTGTTGTCATTACTAAGGTATTACGTTTGCATTCCTTTGCTTGGGAGGGGGGACATTTCTGAATAACCCACCTAATCTTCTTCATCTGAAACAGTGGCAGTTGACTAATGCTTGTATGAGTCCTTGATCATGTTGTATGTAGGAGGGTTCACTAAAGAAGGTTTTAACCATAAGTTCAAATCCAGTTTGACCTGATTCAAATATCCATCCAACTCAATTTAAGGAATCCAGATTCAAATGTTGATCAAGGTAATTCTCTCTTTTGCAGTTTTGACACCAGATCATGACTTTTTCCAGGGCAGGGACCACAGCTTATGTTTCTGTCTTTCATGCCTGATATTTACACGAGTCTCAATATGTGTGTTTTAATTTTAAATTAACAATTTTAAATTAACCAAAATTCCCATTTTTTTTCTCTCTGTAATTTAATCAGCATTAATTTCGTAACAGCTACATATACAGTATGGACTTGGGTCTTAGATTAGGTGCAGTTTAATGTCTGAAAAGATCATCTTAAATATGCATTTCAGGCTTAAGTATAAAATTTAAAATATGCAATATGTCTAGGTTTTTACTTCATACTAGCTTAGGGGGGAAAAAACCCATACTTTAATTGTATGGCAGGAATATTAACATTCAGAAAATAATTTGAGGAATATTTAAGTGATTTGATATATTTTGTTATTCAGATTCCACTGGATAAAAATGATGTCTAAGCACCCTATCCCCTAAGGCAGTGGAGGTATGTGGATACTGAGCCACTGAGTGAGAATGCCTGCATTGTGATCTTGTTTTTTCTCTTGTCAGATTGTTCCCGTAGGTGTCATTCCTCTGACCAAAGATGGTCCAGATCAGTTGTGCTTCATAGAACTTATTTGATATCATCTAAACTTTTTTTATATCACTTTTGTATGAATATTAAAATGAGCAAAATACTGACAGTGATTTAAAAATCATACTTTACAAATGAAGGCTAAAACTACTAAAGAATGTGGTAGAAATCAGTATCAGAAAATATGCCATGCATTTCTAGATAAATCTAGAATTCTGTAGTTGAATTTGGAGACAGAATGGCATTGACTTCATATTCACAGTCTGCAAGCCACTGCAAAGTCCAGCAATGGGCTTGAGTAAACTCTACTCCCTGGTAACACTCTCTTACCCTCTTGTTTCCACTCAGGAGGCTCCACATTCAGCCTTTGCTGGAAGTTTGGCGTTTCCTGCTTTAAGTGCATGTGGTCAAGGAGTCTCCCTCAATTCTTGGTATTTCACACAAATGGTTAGTTCGCACTAACCATTATATAATTCACTCACTAAATACTTAGAACTTTGATTTTCCATTGGTCACTGAGCAAATGAAATTCAACCTGGTGCAGTAAGTAGTTCTGTTACTAACTTCTGTAAAAGGCTAATGCTCTGGCCTCACTTAAGACAGTGATTAAGAGAGAAGTTACTCTCTTCATCTGTCTTCTGTTCATCCATTCATCCATCTCTTCATCCATAACATGCTTTTGAGTATTTCCATGTGTAAAATATTGTATTCATGAGAGTGGTTTGTACTTTTATTTCATATTTAACTAATTCTTTAATATAAAAGAATTGGTCTCAGTAATTCTTCCTTTAGGACCAAAGTTTGAAAACCTATCCCAAATATCCCAAATTTATGTTCTTGTTTCTTTTTAGAAAGAATATTTTGAAGAAACTTATGTGAAATATTGAATTGGAACAAAGTTTGAATCTTTTCCCACAACAGCCCTATAAAGTATGTCTTTATTGGAGATAATCTGGTTAAAATGAAATATATTTTATTTCAGTATGAATAAAACTTTTGGTCCAAATGAGAGAGGTTATACATCTGAATCCTGTAAACAACAGACTCCATGTGTAGCCTGAAACTCTATTTGATGTTGGCTGATTTTCAAACCAGCATTTAGTCTAGCCTAGTGAAGTTCTTGGGCTATGTTTTTTTACTCACTCATTTCTCTATTCCACAGATTCTTTTGTTTGAATTATTCAAATTGAATATATCATGTTTGTGTACACATATATCCATGTATGTATGCCCATATATTTATGTACTTATATACAGGTATGCATACATGCATACATATGTAGCTAAACAACAAGTATATACATATATCTTCTTTTGAGGGGAAATCCTTGGTGGGGCATATAGGCCAAACCTTTTTGCTTTGTATTATCAGATTTGCCCACAATATCTGAGGATCCTTAATATCCTGTTTTAACAGGTCTTCCTGATTCTGGTCCAAACACAATGCTCATATGTATCCTTGTTTTATGACACAGGTGCCTATGCAGGGCTTTAGTCCTTTAAACCCATAACTCCTGGATTTTTGGCCCCATGAGAATTATAATCTATGGGCATGTTCTACTATTATATATGAATAAAAACTGCACTAAAGGTGAGTCACTGATATTACTATTTTTAATCAAATTTTATTGACTTTTGTTAATAAAACTGACATTAAATTAACCCATTGTCCCATTCATCTTAATATGATTCTATTTGCATGTGTCTTACCTAGGGCCAGATTCCATTTCTGAAAGTTATGTATGGCCCACTCAGGGAAGCACACTAACAGGCTTATTTTATTTTATGAATGATTTTTCAGAGATTTCCCACTGGATTCTAGCCCATGAGGCTTCCCCCACATGCCACTAGAGGCAGTTCATTGTATACACACACCCACCCGCCCACAGACACACTCTTTTATTTTCTCTGACACCTACAAATGGAACTGCAGGGGACTTCAAACACACAGAAAAGCAGCTTGACCTACCGGCTGTGTGCCTGTTGTTGGTTATTTCAGTTCTCAGCTCGTGGCTCATGCCCTGCAAGCTGAACAGCTTCTCCCTCCTGAAGTGACAGCACTGACTCAGCTCATCAGAAAACACTTGAGATGGAAACCCGTTTCTGCCCATACTCATCAAGAGGACGCGCTTTCCTAAGGAATACTTTGGTCCTTGGTGTGAACTTTGCCCCAGTATTGGCCTCCTAGGGCCAGGACATAACTCTTAGAATTTGAGAGAATAAAAGCAAGAGGAGGAATAGTGGGAGGGGGAAAGGATAAAGTTGGGTGTGGGAGAGTGAAAGGAAGGGTGAGGTGGGGGAGAGAGAGAGAGAGAGAGAGAGAGAGAGAGAGAGAGAGAGAATTGCAAATAGGCAACAAGAAGGCCACCACGATTAACCGAGCCAGAAAGGATACTTACTGCTGACTAACTGGCCCACGCTCAAAGCTGAAGAAGAGGAGGATGAGGAGGAGGAAGAAGAAGCCTGCCGGATGGGGCTTTGAGACATGGATGCTTGGCTGTGAGCCAGATGCAGAAGATTGCCTTGGGAGGCTGCTTGACCCACTGACGTCTGGGAGGGTTGGTGGAGCTACATGGGGGATGTAAAAATACACAAATGAGTGAAAACTTAAGGGGCAATGCCAGAGAATAGAAGTCTTATCTGGGGTTGAAAATTTTATGACTAAGACTGTACTTCTAAGGAAGTGTGCACACAGTACACAGCAGGAGGATGCTTTGGCGATAATATGTTGCCACTTGCTTGACAGACATGTCACTAGTAATTTTGACTATTAATTCTCCATTTGGTTTGTTGGGACACCTAATTTTATACATTTCTCAACCACAGCTTGTGGCTGTATTCTTTCTCTCTGTTCATATAGAGCAGTTGGTGGGCTTTTCAATTACACATCTTCAAAATACAACACTTACAATCAACTCAGAATGCAAAACTCAGTCTTAAAGATGTGACTATGTCCAAACATTCTGACTTATGTAATTATTATTTGTCAGTGAGTGTATACGGGAGCTTTCTGCTCTTTTAGACTAAAGATCTGGGTCCAATACTGTGATCTTGAGAAAATGTCACATGATATACTAAAGAAAATTAAGAGAGCTGCTGAGGAGTCAGGACAAACACATCCAAGTCATATTTGTAGCTCTCTCTTGCACCTTTCTTCCTCAGTGCCAGTAGTGTGCTAAGGGCTTCCTGCCCTCTCTCGCTTGCTTTGGCAGATGTGGAATAACTGGTTTTTGGACATGGAGTCTGATGCTGGGCTCTAGCTCTTAGACAAAATGTCGCAAGTCAGAGTTAATTTGTAAAATTTTGTGTGCCTTAAGGACTTTCTTTATGTTTACTTATTCCTGACTCCTTGACAGGTTCAAGGGAGAAATGAGAGGAGCTTGGCTGAGGAGAGAAAGGAGAGAGGACAGAGGATGATGAACATACCAGGTTCACCTGCAGGTCCTGTAGGGCCTTCTTTCCTTCCATGCTCACATCTTAGGAAATGGACACAGGGCAGCCATGGACCCTGATGGTGTACAACTAGCCTCAGCTGTCTCCACCTTTGCATACACTACTTTTTGGTTTATAAAGTGCGTTCATCATTTGGTTTATAAAGTGCAGTCATCATTACACTCTGTAGCAAAGTTCCTATAGGAAGTCAGCCTGGGACAGAATCACATTAGCACTGAACTTGGATGGGAGAGCCAGCTCTGTAACAGGCACCCATCTTGCATCACCTCTCAGTGTCTAAAAGTCAGTTCAAGAGACTTCAGCTTCACTGTTGTCCCTGATTTCTCAGCATATATTCATTATTTCATGCAAAATTTTCAAAATAAAATGCATACCTAACAGAATACACCATTTCAACCATACAGTTTGATAGCTTTGTCCAACATAGGTCTGTGAAATCACCATCATAATCAAGATATAGAAAATTCCATCATTCCACAAAGTTCCTCAACTCCCTTTGCAGTCAATTGCCCCCCAACTCCTGGCCCAAGATAACCATTGCTCTGCTTTCTGTTACATTGGACTTATTGGCTTAATTCTAGAAGTACAATCATACAATATGTACTGTTAGTTTGATTATTATTTTTACTAAGATATTTTTGAGACTCGTCCATTTTGTTGTATTTATTTGTATCATTCCTTTTTATTTCTGAATAGTATATAGATAATTATAGTTATATATCTTTACTGTATATATCTATATCACAGATTATTTGCCCAAAATGTAGGTTATTTCTTTCTTGGAACAATTATGAACAGAGTCATAAAGAGTTATGTGCAAATCTTTCTGTGTATCTATATTTTAATTTCTTTTATGTAGCTATATAAGAACAGAACTGTGGAAATTACTGAGTCATATTACTAATGATTTCAAAAGTGCTTGTAGCACTTTATAACTATCAGCAAAGTAGGAGAATTTCAGGTGCTTACAGCATTGCTAACACTGGAATTGTCAGTTTTTAAAAATTCTCTAAAGTGCTTTAATCCACTAATTAATACTTTACTTTTAAGCAGTAGTTATTAATTTGCTACTTTGGAAATGGTTTCCCTAGTGGTAGGTTTTTTTTTTTTTTCATTCCCCAGGCTCACATGACATTTCTATGTAGCAGATAGAACTGGCATGATTATAAGAAAGAAATTACTGACCTAACATTATGTGTCCACTGAACCTCTGAATTGAGGCTTCTGGCCACAGTAAAGGACTATTTCCAGGATGCATGTGTTTCCCCTACAGAATGGCCAGCAGTGGGACTGTATCAAGCCAAAAAGCTTCTGCATAGCAAAAGAAACAGTAACCAAAACAAAGACACTGAATGGGAAAAAATTTTTTCCAATCCATTCAACTGACAGGTGTCTGGTATCAAAGATTCACAAATAACTCACACAACTTAAAAAAAGCAAAGTGAAAAACCCAGACAAAAATTGGAGAGAGCTTAAAAGAAACTTCTCTGAAGAGGAAATACAAATGACCAGTAAGCATATGAAAAAAAGCTGAACACCACTTATCATCAGGGAACTGCAAATCAAAAACCACAACGAGATACCACCTAACACCAGTAAGAATGGCCTGTATCCAAAAAAAAAAAAAGCAACTATTGCTCACATGGATATGGAGATGAAGGAACACATTTACACTGCTGGTGGGAATGCACACTGATCCAGCCACTATGGAAGGCTATGTGGAGGACCTTCAAATTACTGAAAATAAAACTACCATTCAATACAGCAATTGCACATCTGGGAATCTAACTCAAAGGACATCAAAATACTAATTCAGAAAGATACCTGTACTTGTATGTGTATTGCATCACTGTTTACTAGCTAGATATGGACACAATCCAATGTCTCAAAACAGATGAAAGGATCAGAAAGTTGTGAATGAAATACTATTCTGTAATAAAAAAATTGATGCATTTGTGATAACATGGATAAACATAGAAGGAATCATGTTAGCAGAAATAGACCAGAAAGAAAAATACTGGATGAACTCACCTATATCAGGATATAGGGAAAACCAAAAATAAACAAAAGGACAAGGAAAATTTAAAACTGTTAGTGGAATGAAAGCATAGAGCAAGAAAAGGGGAGGAGGGTAAAATCATGGAAGGGATGGGTACAAGTGATTAAGATGATGGTTCACAGGTGATGAGGTGGCGAGAGGATCTTGGGGTAGACAGTGATGTAAAATATATATGTGCAGTCAATTAAAAAAATAAAATTTAAAAAAATGGCCAGTAGTTATATTTCAAGTGAATATCCTTACTGTTACTGAACTGTGCTAATTGGTGGCTAGATTTTGAACCAAAGATAGTTATAATTGACATGGAACCCAAATTAATATACATTAAATGTCTGCCTAAAGTAATTAGCCAGTCTTCTAAGCACATAATCAACAAATGAATCCAGTAAATTTTATTCTGTAGTGACATATTAAAGATTAAAATCTATTTCTAATTTGCTTAATAAAATGTGATAGATATTTACATGTCAGTTACCTCTTTTAACCTATTGAGTTGTCCTTCTAAATATTGTTACTTGACAAAAGCTTTATGGTTCTGAGTTACTGAATCATAAGACAGTATTCAGTTTTACGATTTCATCAATAGTTTATTGGTCTGGGGTGTGGTATAGTAGCATCAAGGAACTGAATAAGACAATAATCAATTTAAATTTTTCTTTCTCAGCAAGGATAAAATGACTAGATTTCAGTCTCACTTAGGAGTCATTAAAGTGAGCAAAGCTTATGCATTAAGTGATGCAAGAGAAAGAATTCAAGAGGGAAAGTAAACAGTTCTTTCAGAGCTTAGTCTATGTTGATGCAAAGATAGAGATAAACCTAAGATATCAAAGAATCTAAGAATTTTTTTCAAAGAAAATAAGCACTTTTTATTTTTTTTTTTTTGGGCCTTTAGGGTCCTGTTTACCCTCTGGAGTTCAGACAGTTCTGAACCAGACAGTCCAGAAAATCCAATAAAAGTTTCAAAAATGTCTTCTTTACCAAGAAGCAAGATTACGCAAGCAGAAACATACTAATGGCGCCTACTTATCTGCTTCTAATTGCCAGTATAGACATGTATCTGTTATTCCAGAATGACTGGACTGGTTAGCTCTGATGGCCTATTACACACATAAAAACCTCATAGATGAAGAGGACATTAGGAATAACACACTATTACCTCCAGTCCCTAAAACTGCAATTCTTTCAGATGAACTGAAAAATGGCCCTATCCTTGATAGTCATTTGATGACTTTGATAAGTATTAACCTTTGATAAAATGTATTTGCTATTATAAATAAGAGAAAGCAGAGACCTAAGCTACTTCATAAAATAATGCTGGGATTTCTTATAAAACTTAAATATACTTTAAATATAATATATTAGGAACTTAATATTTAGAGTTTAATACTTAGAATTTAACTAGAAGCATTAAAGAAAAACATTCTTTTTTCCTTTCTGGAAAAAGGGGGAAATTCGAAGTTTCTATAAAAGCAGATGTTTTATTACCTAACCTTAGTCTTGAGAGGCCAACATATGCATATTGTTTACCAAATTATGCATATTGTTTATCAGATGCTTCCTATGTGTTTTTCCATACATTGTTTTTAAATCCTGGAAATAATTCTTTTTGTTAGGTATAATACCATTGTAAAGGAGATAACAGAGACATAAAAAAATGTAAACAGCTTACTTGGTATCACACATTTGCTACAAGTGAACTTTAAATCCAGGTATCTCTGAATTTAATGACTCAATGACGAGTGTTCTTTCCCTAGGCTCTGCTGTCTTTCAACTCCTTTCAACTTCCATAGGAGACCAGTCACTAGGCAGGGCATCAGCAGGATACTTGGGAGGTGGGGAGCAATGAGATGTGTCCCAACTGACCCTGAGAGCTGTTCTTTAATAGTTAACAGACATTAGGGTAGATGATCATGATCTATTATATTGAACATGCCTCATCTGAGATTTTTTTGATATGAAAATTTAGACTTTCTTTTCTGGTTTAGTACTACTCTATATAGATTCTAAACTTTAAAATTTAAGAAACCATGGTATTTCTAAGTATTTCAGAAGAGTTACCAGAATCCCAGGCTATCTGGTACAGTGGAGAAAGTGGCTTTAACCTTGAGAGGTCTCACAAAACAAGAATGTACAGGAAGCTATTATGATTTTCCTTTCCTTCCTGCACAGGCTGACATTTTTCTGTGTACCTTGCAGAAAAATTAAATCAGTGGTTCTCAAGATTTGGCATTTGTCTGAATCACCTGGAGAGCTGTTAAGTCACAGATCATTGGGTCCCACCCATAGATTTTCTGATGAAGTGAATGGACTG
The DNA here is from genome assembly GCA_004024945.1 of Uropsilus gracilis. Lineage (NCBI taxonomy): Eukaryota > Metazoa > Chordata > Mammalia > Eulipotyphla > Talpidae > Uropsilus > Uropsilus gracilis. The sequence continues at coordinate 3,539 of PVHY01007764.1, read as the reverse complement.
AAACTCAATAATTTGCATTTCTGACAAGTTCCCAGGTGATGCTGATGTTACTAGTTGGAAGATTATGTTGGCTTTGGATGATGCTTCCCTTAGAAAAAGAACAAATGATGCATATTTATCATGTCTAGACAAGAGAAGTCAGGGCCCAGATTTAATAAGAAACTTCAATAATTAGAAGTGATGCTGCTGAGGAACTCATTCCATTGTGGGCACCACAAGGGTGTAGGTTTTAAGGTTGTTGAAAGATTTCGGGTTGACTTCTGGATAATCGAATTTGAAACATTTTGAAAACCAGAGCATATTTTAATGATTTTTTTTGTAAAGTTTGAAAAAAACAAGGAGGGATTCATCTTTTTGGCAGGGTTCCTGGTTTTTCTCCTCCAGCTCTGTTCTAGGATTTGGAAACATCTCTTTAACTTAATCAAGAAGAACCCAATATAAGAGTTCATTGCAGACATCTCCCTCCTGCCTGCAAGTGAGTACATGTGGTGCGAGCATTAATGACCTCAAGAAAGATAATTGAATGAAGTGTCATTCATATCAGAGGACATGGAGAAGTGAGGAGAATGAGTATGAGATCAGAATTCAGAGAAGATGTCCAGACATAAGCAAGTAAACCCAAGAGAGTCATGAAACAAGCTTGGAGCACATAGAAGCTGCTCATTAAGGATACTGACAGATTAAAAATCTGTCACATTTTCTGCACAGAGCTGAAAATGAGGGATTACGTACAGTTGAGATAAGAAGGCCAGACAGTGTGAGGAGAAGATGTTATTGTTCCTGGGAAAGAGAAATAAGAGATTACAGTGCTAGGTGGATGGTCTTTGTTTCCATTAAAAGCTGCTTTGGAACTTACTTGAAAATGACAGAAAACATAGAATTAGAAAACCACTGAAGGGTCTGATCTGGGTTTCTCTAAAAGCATGACTGGGTGCTGGTGACCTGAACAGGAAATAATACAGTTGAGAAGCAATTTAATTGAACATAATTGACAAGTACCCACTGTGGGCTGAATCTTGACCAACAAAGAATCAGAATAACAACAAAGGAAAGAAATGCAAAAATAAACAAGTGGGACTAAATGAAAGTTAAAAGTTTCTGAAACTTTTAATTATTATTAAAATGAAAAGAAATTATTTGCACATCATAGATATCAAACATCTTCAAATAACTCATACCACTCATTAAAAAAAAAAAAAAACCCAGTCAAAAATTGGCAGGAACACCAATGACACACTTCTCCAAAGGAGACATACAAAAAGCTGATAGGTCAAAAAAAATGTTCATCACTTATCAGAGAAATATGAATCAAAATCACATTAATAATCCATCTCATAACTGTGAGATGGTTTATATCAAAAAGAACAGAAATGGCAGGTGTTTTTGAGAGAGAAGAGAAAATGTAACTCTCCCACACTCTTGGTAAGACTGTAGACTAGTCCAGCCCCTAATGAAAACAGAGTGAAGTTTTCTCAAAATATTAAAACCGGTCTATCATACAACCCATCAGTTCTATGCTTAAAAATCCAAAGAATGCAAAGAAACTAATTTGAAGGGATGTATTTAATGAATACAGTCCTGTATTCACTGCAGTATGATTTGTAATAGACAAGTTATGGAAGTAGCCTAAGTACCCTAGTACACATAAGTGGGTTAAGAAGATGTGTATATACACAAAATAGATGAAACCTTGCAATTTATAACAACACTGGTGGAACTGGAGGTGATTATACTAAATAAGTCAAAAGAAGAAAAACAAATACCAGTTACTTTCACTTTGTATGTTGAATACAGGGGTTGAATACAGGGAAACAAAACAAAGGAACAGGCAAACCTGGACACTAGCGAGGCGCAATGGATCTGGATCCCAAGAATGAACAAACAGGAATTTGGCAGACAGAACAGGTGGAAAGGCCTTTTAAGACAGGGACAGAGAATATGCATGGGTTGAGCACTATGTTAGAACTTGGAAGGGAGTGGCAAAGGGAGGTCAGATAGATGAGATGCCCAAATGCATGAAAGAAAGTAAAAGGGCTGTTTCGAACCAGGCATGGTGGCGCATGCCTGTAAGCGGCAGCCTAGGAAGCCATGGCCAGGACCAGGGATCATGGTTCGCGTCCCACAGGGGCAAATAGCGAGACCTGGTCCCAAAAAATAGCTGGGGGTGGTGGCGCTTGCGTGTTATCCCAGCTACCTGGAAAGCTGAGGCTGGGGGTAGCTTGAGTCTGTGGTACCCTGGGCAACGTGAGCCTGCGGTTCCACAGGCAAAAATAGTGAGACCTAGTCTCAAAAAAAAAGAAAAAAAAGGGCTGTTTCATATTAGGGTCACTGACACATACACATTGCATCCATTTAGAAAAAATTCTTATATTCCTATCCTCTTTTGGATCCCTTGTGGGTGGAAATGTATCATTTACCTATCATTTTGTGTGTTTATAAGAAAAAAATAGTTTAGTCAAGGTATGGAAAGGAACGTTGATTTTCAATAAAAGATAAGTGGGAGTCTGACAAGATGGTGACAGAGTGACAATACTGGGTTTGAGGGAGCTCACATACTCACAGCTAGATTGCAATCAAACAGAACCAAAAATCCAGGGATTTTTGGATACTAGGAACCAAGGTCCAGCAAACAAGGGTAAGAAAAACTTTAAGTGAGTTTTATTTATAGTGATAACAGTGCAATGCAAACCACAAGAGGGAAGGGTGGCTATCTGTAGAGCCCCTGACAGTTGACTCCAACATCTGGAATTTCTGAGATTTGGCACTGGAGTACAGAAGAGGATTATGAATTGGCACTCAGGAGGAGAGAGTTCTTTGGGAGAGCTGTAGGGGTAGGAATGCAGAGCAAGGATTACCACTTGAGTCTTAGGTTCTCAGTACAAAACAGCTGGAACCTGAATCAGCAGAGAGAACCAGGTTAGAATACCTAGACCTGCACATAGAAGAGGCTATTACTTGAAACAAGACTGGGATATTCAAAATACCAGCTCCCATCTTTTCCCTACCTTGGGTTAAAACCAAAACAAAATAAAGCTTGAATAAACTAGAGCTGAAGCATCTGTCTACAGCAGAAACAAACTTCCCAGAATAAGGCTCTGTGTTTAAAAAAAGAACAATTCCTGATCTTTGACCCTGTTTCAACTACAGTCTATGTCCAGTGCTACAGGTAGAGTTTAAAATAACCTAGAGTGGAAGTCAACATGAGAATAGAGAAGACACTAAATTAGAGAAGCTGGCCTGGAGGATGGGAACACTGGATCCCTTACCACACAATTCTGGTGCAGAGAGCACAGTAGAGAGTTTGAATTCCTATGTTTACTGGAGGTGATCTTTGGTACCCTATTATTCTGGTATTCTTTTATACCAACCACCCCTCAGGAGACCTCTCACCAGTACTAATTCTAGATTAGTTCACCAGATGCAAAGACAACAGTTTGAGAATCATCTTTAGTATAACACACATACACACAGAAGCTAAACACGAGGAGACAGAAGAATATACCACAAAAGTCAGAGCAAAAAAACCCTAAGAGGACCCT
>PVHY01007763.1:38833-58721 GCA_004024945.1 Uropsilus gracilis | reverse complement strand
GGGATGACAGGCGCGCGCCACCACGCCCAGCTATTTTTTTTTTTTTTTTTTTGGAACTAGGTCTCGCAACGGGCCCCAGGCAGGACTCGAACCGCAATCCCTAGCCCCGGCCGCTTCATAGGCTGAAGCTTACAAGCACGAGCCACCGTGCCCGGCCTCAACAACACACTGTTTTTTAAGTAAACCTTGTATTAAAAAGCCTTGGTACAGAAAATTCTAATCAAATTAAAATGTGATATTTGCATGATTAAAAGATTATCTACTTTAAAAATATGAAAAAACTTCTATACTCATATTTAATATGACTACTCAAATAAGTTTATGCTTATATATTTTTAAAATACATTGTTATGAAAGTGAAAGTCCAGATTTTCTATACACAGTAAATGTTTTATCAGACACTGCTATTAGTTTGTAAAGAGCTGTCAGATTTGAGTTTTTATAGTTGTATTCCAAGTATGATTGAAGAAAATACAGTTACTAAATCTGAGTCAGTTATATGTCTCTGTACAATCCCTCTACTGATTGTCAGTGAGACTGAAGAGAGTTCAAGAGCTTTGATTATGTCTGTTGAATTTGGAAACCATTATCATTGCAAATAGTCACTGTGGGGGTGGGGAGGTGGAGAAGAAAAGACACTTTATGAAGTTGGGTGTTTTATACTAAATAATGCATTATGATGGAAATCCTAGGCAAATTATTTCTACAGTTATGAGAGGGCTTTTCAGGTTTTCACGCTTTTTTGAGAAAAAAAAAAACATAATTTTGGACAGGAAAGAAATTGATTTTAAATTTTGGTTCTTGCAACTTTGTCAAGTTATACAATTTCCCTGAGCCTTTGCTTCTTATTGTTAAAAAAAAAAAAGATTATAATTTTCTTTTTACTGGATTGTAATAAGAAAGATAAAATTATTTTCATAAATACATGAAATAGCATCTCAGATTCAGGAGATATTTGATCACTATTTAAATGTGTATTTTCTTCTATTGTGACATAATGAAGATATTTCTGCTGTTGTGATTTGAGACCAAAGCTTTCTGCCTATGGCATTAACCCACTTGGGTATCTAGTCTATATGATGTCATTCTGCTTGCTCTCCACCATTTGGTAAATGTATATGAAACTATAGTCCCTTTCAAACTCACCTTGGACTTTTTGTCCAACCCCTCTCCTTGCTCCTACCATCTATAACAGTATGTTATAGAGGTTGAAAATCTACATACTACAAGCCAAACTTGTCCATAGCTTTTTTTTAAATAAAGTTTTATTGAGATACAGTCACACCCTTTCATTTACATAGTGTCTATGACTGCTTTTGTACAATAAGGGCACATTTGAGTAGTTATGAGACTTTCTGGCCCTCTAAACCTAAAGTATGTACAATTTGGTCATTTGCAGAAAACATTTGTGTGGCCTGCTGTCTAATACAGGATAACTAGACTTTTAAAGGTAGCTGATTAGAAATTAAATAATTGTTGATAAATAAATTATGAATGAAAGGAGAATAGAAAGAAATAAATAGTTTCTGTTATGGGCAGATTTCTTAAGATTCCCACAAAGAATGGTGACAATGAGGACAGAGAAATAATATAATTGAGGGGCTATCACAGAAAAAAGACAAAGGAAATGAGTTCTGCCTTTAACTGCTATTAATCCCACTTGAGGTATGCTGTCTGTGGGCCTCAGATTTATCTGTCCATTGAACATAGTAATTTCTCTTCAATTCATGAACAAAATTATGCTATTCTTCATACTACATAATCTTCGTTTATGTGATAATGACTTGAGTGAACATACTCTATCTACAGGCAGAGATCATAGTGCAGTTCTTATTTTCTTTTCTTTTACAATTTCAGAGGAAGTAGCCTTTGGGGCAAAGTCAGATATGAGTTAAACAAACATGTAGATGGATCACATTTGAGGATGTAGGAAAACTTACTTGACATTGAAAAGAGTTTCTAGAAGACCCAGTGAAGAGAGAAAAAGAAAAATAAAGGTGAGAGAAAGAAGACATAGCTGAAAGAGAGTAGGAATAATGGGAGCTATAGATGGTCAGTGATTTTGCAATGGGAAGTGCTATGCATGATGAATTTATGGATCAGTGTTTCCAATAGATTCAACAAGAGTACCCCCTGATGTGTGAGAGATCACGCACCGAGGATGAGTGTAGGGTAGATGATTCAGCATTTAGTAAACTATAATTCACAGAAGTCTGATCTTCAAAGGGCTCCTCAGGCCCAGAGAAATGGGTCCAGACCTAGGAATGAGAAGACCTGGATTTGAGTCAGACTGTTCTATATTGTGTCACTTTATCTACAGATTTGCAATATCTTCCCTGATCTACTCAAAATTAATCAGTTTAATGACATTTGCCCCAGTGTTTTTTTTTTCTAAAGATGTAAAATATAAGTCAGTATTAATATTTTATTGTCTATAATACCTGAGTTACTGCAGAAAAGCACAGACTTTTTAGTATATTTTTACAAGATCATGGATTTATGACCAAGTAGACTTGTACATGTACACAGACACACACACAATCATACTTCTTTCTTAGACTAATCTTTTTAGGTCATATGGAAGTAGGGACATAGTAAAATGCCCTCTGGGTTCTAGTATCATGGGTACTATTTTCCACTTATTAGGTTACAAATATCACCAGAAATCTCTAAAATACTATCAAGTGTGAGGTTTAACTATCTGAAATCATACATCAATAATGTCTTACATAGTGAACAAAAGAAAGCTCTTTCTAGAGTGAAAATCTTTTTGTAATATTGCAGAGTATGTATACCATCATTTTGATAGGTGTGTAATCTAGGGCTTTTACTGGGTTCCATCGACCTGGATTAATAAGGAGTCACATTACAAATGATTCTGTTCTCTCTGTGATGACGGAAACAATCACTGAACAGTGATAGCGTATCTTAAGAGTAGAATACTAAGCTTAGAGCAATTTGTTCTTTTCAACTCTGCAGTAAAAGGTGTCTGTGTACTGTAGTCAGCCTGCTGAAAAAAGTGATGAGACAAAAACAAACATGGTCTTCTAAACAAAGAGGTTTTGTGTATGAATGCATGAAACAGTGGTTCCTTTGTATAATAACTGCTTCACTGGTTGGAAATGTTTCATTGGTCATGATTTATGAATGACAAATTTGAGTAATTATTAGGCTTAATTGCACTTAAGTGATGGATTCTTTTCCCCAATTGTTTGTCTTCAGGACAAGGATTAAAGCAAATCTGTTAGAAAAATCCAGAGTTCAGTGGTTGTTAAATGAGCTTATTAATGTTTATGTATGTAACAATTTAGGTCATTAACATGTACATGTTGGAAGGAAAACTGACCTAACTTCTGCAGCAAGCCCCACACAAACTACTGCTATGTTACTTTTGGATAAATATACACTTTTTAATTTCAATTAAATTTCATAATTTTCTGAGATTAATTTTGGTCTTTCAGAGGCTGGTGAAAGTATTTTTGAGAAAATGAAATCACTCCATCTACTTGGCATATAGTAGGACATTAGGTCAAAAGCAGTTGGGTTCTACCAATACTGAGGAAGGAGGGCAACTGTGCTTTGCCTTATTATAAGGAATGATTTTCTTGGCAGTCCACTTGCCTTTACTAGGGTCAGCAAGGCACATTACCTGCTTTTGTATCAGAAGTCAAGCCACTGAATCTTTAAGCTCTGCTTCTTGTTCTTTCTTATTACAGAAAATATAATGTAGAACTTGTTGTAGACTATGGGGTAGACAGCACAGTTATTTGCAATTCTCAGATTAAGATATTGATATAATGACCGTAACTGGTCATGGGGCAAACTGGCCTCTTGCATGTACAAAAATAAATTATTCCTCTTGTTTTCCTGTTGTCTCTGCAATAAACTCTTACCACAAGTAATAAAATTCTTCTCAAAAGTAAGATTCGTATATATTCCAAATAAAGCTGCTTCTTGTATCTGACAAGCCAATTTCACTCTATGTAATCAATAAAATTATAACAACTTTGAGCAGGAGGGAAAGGGGGAGGGATGGAGGGGAAGGGGGGGTAAACCCTGGGGATTAAAATTTTGTGAAATTTATATATAAATAAAAAAAGAAAAAATTAAATAAAAAAATTATAAAGATAAAATAAAGTCACTTCTGTTGAAAAATAGCTGTTTGACTTAATAATTGAGAGATTTCTTATAAAGAAATGTGTGGGATAAGAAGTCAAGAATTCTGACCATTTTTCCAGGTTTTTTACACAAGAATCAAATAATTTTGCACTACAGCTTCCAAAGAGCAGGAACAACAACAATGCCAGTGTCTTGTCTGGCCCTGCCACTGTCCACATGATCATCTTATGTGGTCTCAACAACTCAAGTTTATTTCTCATAGTCTGGAAGCTGGAAGTCAGATCAGGATGCCACACAGTTCAGTCTGGTGAGCATCCTCTTCGGGTAGAGTCAGCTGACTTCTCACTGAACTCTCTCACTGTAAGAGAGGAGGGAGAGCTCTCTTATGTCTCTTCCTATCAAGTCACTAGTGGTATTCTTGGGGTCTCCACAGTCTGCCCGTCACTCCACCCTTAAGAATATATTACCTCCAGAGGTCCCACTTCCTGAAGCTATCACAATTAGGATTAGGAAAGCAGCATAAATGTTTTGGGGTTTGGGGACATTTAGTACATAACAGCATGTTCAAAGAGCTTCAGGAACTGGGAATCAGTAGCCAAACACAAAGTTTTTCAAGCTCCATTGGCCAAGAAACCTGGCTTGCAAGTTGTTCCTTGGGAGCATTTCTCCTGTCCCACTGGTCAGCTTCACTGCTGGGAAGTTCTCATACCTCACTTCGCTGGTCTTGCTAGTTAACTTCTACATGGAAATGTCCTGTATTTGTGGTTTCTGGTTGCTCACAGCTCTTAGTACCCATGGATTCCATTTACTACTTTGGGTCGTCAAGTGCTCAAATTTGTGTCACTGCACAAATGTTCTGACATGGAAGATATGATTGGTTCAGTTAGTCACCTGCATCTATCTTAGAGCAGAATTTTACCACTTAGACAACCAGCTCAGCAAATTAATTGCTACCCTTGGGTATCATGACTATGATGTATCAATCACATATTACCAAGTTCATAGAAATGATCAACTATGATCACCTTGTGCTATTTTGTATACAAAAAACTCAGAATTCTAGTGCAATGAATTTTCTTATTTGACCATGATAATTAGAAGGGGATCAATATTCCAGTTCTTATCTTTGCATCTGGTTTCCTAAGAGAAGAAATCACATTTTTTCCTTAAACTTTATTATCAATAGTGACTGTTAAATAACCACAAATATTCATTGATCAGGGTTGTGTCTGATCTTTTTTAGGTAAAGAAAAAAAGAGCAAACCCATTTCTATTATATCTGGAATTTGAAACAGCTCTTTAGAGCAGTACCACATTGCTATTTCCTCAGAGCCTCCAGTATCAGCTGTTCCTCAGAGTCTCAACTTCCCCTCCATTATACTCATGCCAAAGACTTACAGATGTAAGAACTATACCTTATCATATGCATTCTGCCTAGAAGAAAAGACACCTAACTCTAGATTCCTTCTTATCTACCAAAGTCACCTTGTGAATGGCAGTTGATATTATCTGCTGTAGACAGACTGCTTACACTGTGATACAGAAGGGAACACATCTACTCTCAATCTACTTACCTTTCTTGAAAAGTACTATATGGTTAATCCTCTTTAATCAAGTGGAGTTCAGTAAATTTATGTAACACAAAGTCCTAATAGGAACCTGTAGTAAAATAAAATTTTGAATGTAGCCTAAACCAACTGATAAGAGTTCATTGAACTGTGAACATAAGGTGTATAATATTATGTAAATCACATACTGAAATCTAAACAAATATACTATACTACTAGTAGCCTATATTATATTTACTTTCCATGTTTTAGTTCTAAAATGTGTATCTACTATTCCAAAATATTCAGAGCAAGAATTAGTAGATACCGAAAATGTTTTGAGACGTGTGGAGACCAAGTACTACCTTACATAGCAGCTGCAATGAACTGACTAGAAGAGTAAGACCAGATGTAGATCTGGGAAACATCTAAAAGAAGACCCTGGGAATAAGGACCACTGAAATTCCCCAAGATATTAGAAAGAAATAAGTACAACTTGATCTGCAAACATCTTTTACTACTGACTGTAGTTTCTAATAATTTCACCATCTTCAGGGTCCTCTTAAACAGTCAAGCATTCATGAAGGAGCAGTCATGGCTTATAAAAAGCCTTTTAGCTGGGTATGGTGGCAGATGCCTATAATCACAACTACCTGGGAGGCTGAGGCTAGGGATTGCTTGAGTTACGGGATCGGGACTACCATGGGCAACATAGCGAGACCTAGTCTGAGATTAGATAGATTAGACAGACAGACAGACAGACAGACAGATAGATAGATGATAGAGAGATGATAGATGATAGAAGATAGATGATAGATGATGGATGGATGATAGATAGATAGATAGATAGATGATAGATAGATAGATAGATAGATAGATAGATAGATAGATAGATAGATAGATAGATAGATAGATAGATAGATAGATAGCCTTTTGTTGTCTAGGCTGTTTGTGGGAAATTTCTCTAGGGCTACTATTACTGATGAGTCAAGTGATAACCAGCATGTTATCTATCTCACAAACTTGCTCTGAGAGGTATAACACACATGTAAGCAGTTATACCAGAATTAGCTCTGCAAGGATGCTCTACTTGCTTATCTCCAGAAAAGAAAGAAACTACTATAAATCTCTGGAATTACTTGGAAAATGCTGTAGTTCTTTCAGTGACACTTTCCCCCCAGATCATTCAATATAAGCTTGAAATAAATACAATGATGGAAAGAGAAATGAGTTTAAATTTAATGTAAAGTAGTATGTCTAATATAATATGGTTCACATTTAAAAAAATCATTCTTACTTAGAGTGGTGTTTAATATTTAATATTCTCTTCCCCCCTAAAAACACACAATTGAAACATGTTTTTTCCTTATTTTCCTTTGATCTATAGGCCCTCTGTCCCCCAGGAGTTTATTGAGGTGTTTTTTTTTTCCACTTTAATTTTTCTTCACTTGTTGAAATTTCTCAATAGAATATTTCTGCCACCTCTCTTAACACCCATATTCCTACCTCCCTTCTAAAGCTCCTTCTGCTTCATTTTTAGTTCTTGTCACCCCTTTCTTTGAGACTGAGTATCTGCACTAATACCTTCTAACAGGATCTGGAATAAGCCAACATGTTCATATTTTATTCTTGATATTTTAAAAAATGGAAGAAGACATTATATTACTCAAACCAACCCATAGTCTTTTGCAATTATTACTTTCTACGAGCCAATCTCATTTCCACAACCACCTTCACTCTCACCTGGCACAGTGTTTAAGGTTTTCTTGTTTTTTTTTTTTTTTTTTTTTTTTTTTTTTTTTTTTTTTTTTTTTTTTTTTTTTTTTTTTTTTTTTTTTTTTTTTTTTTTTTTTTTTTTTTTTTTTTTTTTTTTTTTTTTTTTTTAAGGAACAGATTTACAAACATGTGGCTAGGTCTCTGTGGCCTCTGTGCTTTTGTATATATTTGGGGAAATGTGTACAAAACAATCTAAATGTAAAAAAAGGGATATTCTTGCTTATTTTCTTCTATTCTAGAAAAAAAATACAATTTCTAGAACTGAAAGGGAAAAAAGGTCAAAAAATTATGGTGTGCTTATGCACTTTATATCTAAGGGATCTTCTTACCAAAATTCTACCTATTCATTCTCTTGAGTATTCTAGATTGTAAAACCTGCATAGATCATATTTCATAGACAAATTTCATCAAAGTAAGTTCTAGAACTTGACCCAGTGTCTGCAAGTTGTTGTATGTAGTGAATGTTCAAAGCACAGAATAATATTAATATTCACTGGAATTTGAGTAGTCTTTCTGCATGAGGCAAAAGGCAATTTTAAGAGATATTCTAGGAGCTGCATTTTCTCTTCTGCTGCAGCTCAGTGAAGACAATAGTTGACAAATGCTCTCATCATTAATTGAAGGCTTGCAGGAAGAACTTCCATGAGTTGTGGGAAGAAGTTTCTTCCCAGGTAAATGAAGAGAGTTATGTATAAATTCTGTCTTAACTTTTGCTTAGCCCTGAAGATTGCCTTCTTAAACCCAAAGATACACTGTCAAGGATGATGAGATACAATTCATGTAATATAAAATTCATTCTTCTCAAATAGTTCCCAGTAGTTTTAACTATACCCATGAACTTGTGCTTCTTGCACCACTAACTGTGGAATATTTTTATCATCCTAAAGAGAGACACTGCATATATTATCAATCACATCCACCTCCAACCTCTTTCTGGCCCCTGTTTTACTAGTCTAAATTATGTCTCTGTAGATCTACCCTTTCTAGACATATGATATAAATAGGAGTATACATTATATAGCATTTGAAATGTTTTAATAGACATTTTATTGAGATCATTAGAGATTCACATGCCATTGTGAGGGATCTTGCACAGAGGTTTTGTTCATTTGGAATCCAGTTTTCCCTGACCCCTGATTGGCTCATCTTCAAACATGGGGTACAATTTCAGGACCAGGAGACTGATGTTGATACCAGTAACCAATCTAATTTGCTTTCCTCAGTTTACTTGTAATCATTTGTGTTTGTGTGAGTGCATACCTGTGGGTGTGCATGTGTGTGTTTGATTCTAAATGATTTTTTTTCTAATCACAGGTTTGTATGTGAGTATTTACAGTCAAATGCAGATATAGATGAATTTCAAAACCACAGGGATCCTGGTCTTCAGTTATTTCCCTTTAATATTCCCTCCCCATCTGGTCTTTTGGGACCACTAATTTGTTCCTATTTCTAAAATGTCATTTCAAAATATTATAGAAATGGAATCAAGCAGTAATTAGAAATTTGGGGTTGAATTTTTTTTCTAGTTGGGATGATTTCCTGTAGATTATTCAAGTTGTTGCATCTATCAATCATTCATTCCATTTTATTGCTGAGTTATATTCCATGTAAATACCACAGTTTGTCTAAACATTTACACATTGAAGTATGCCCTGACTGTTTCAAGTTTTTGGTTCTTATGAATAAGGCTGTCGTGAATTTCTTGTATAAGTAATTGCATGAATATAAGTTTTCATTTCTCTGGGATAAATGCCTTAGGAGTACATTTTCTGGGTCATATGGTAATTTTGTGTAAGTTTTATAAAAAATTGCCCAGCTCTTTTTTCCGCAAGGCTGTGCTATTTTACATTCCCATCAACAGTGCATGAGCAATGTAGTTTCTCTCCATCCTGACCAGCATATGGTGCTGGCATTACTTTTTTATTTTTGCCATTATGATGTAGCGAATATTTGACCTCTTGTAACTGATTTTTTCACTTAGCATATCTCAGGGTTCTTCTGTGTTGTAACATATATCAGTATTTTAGTCCCTTGTATTGCCAAATAATGCTCTGTTATATGACTATATTGCTTTTGTTTATCCACTCATTCTATTGAGATGGTCTTAGAATAGAACCCAGGCAGCCCATCTTACTGGCTTGTGATAATCCAGGTTCTATTTGAACAGGTGGACTAAATCATAGATTATCTAGTCCCGTTCAACAGTTTGACCCACCACACTGAGCACGAGGCACCATCATAAGTAAAAAGTGTTAGATCTTGACTAGTGATTATCTCATGGCTTCCTGGAGGGAGAAAGCTAAAAGTTCACTTGTGTTTTTGGAGTAGTTGGAATGTAATTTTCTGAGCATGCCTGGAGTTCAACCCAGAGCAAGCTGTGATGCTGCTCTCCTCCCTGGAGTTCAACCCAGAGCAAGCTGTGATGCTGCTCTCCTCCCTGCTTCATGGACTTGTCCTTTATGTATCCTCGCCTCACACCCTGCAGGGAGCCTTCCTGTTTGTGATGCCAAAGTGTAGTGTGGGCTCCCCAATCTGGTCAGGTTTTTTATTGATTCTAGCAGATGGACAGTGAGTCCTGGAAACCCTGGTGGATTTTACAGGATTTAATGCTCTTAGGGAACCAGGTACCGATGCACACCAGCCAGGAAGGCTGGCAGGAAAGGAGGTAGACATGGACAACAGGAGTAGGGGGATTGGAGGAAGGCTAGCCCCCAACCCTTCAGGAATCTTCCTGCTCTTTTGGTCATTTTCTCTCTCAGTCATCCTCCTCTATGCTCTCTCTCATACTCGCCTCCTCCGCCTGGGTGATGCTTCCCTTTTACCCTGGCCTCCCAGGTGAGCCCACTCACACGTTCATATCCTTACACCCACTGGGCCAAGCGTGCACAATCATGGGGAGGGCGCAATACCACAGGTGCTGATCATAGAGACTAATGGTGGTGAAAGCCTGACCCACTCATTTACCCTACACCTTGCCTGTTCCAGCAACACCTAGTGCTCTCTGGCAAATTATTTCTCTAAGACCCTCTCTTTTAGGCTGGAGCCCTGAAACAAATAACTGTCGATTCTACTGGAAAATAAGAAATTTGTCTTCTGAATTTCTTCATATTCAAATACAGTTGAAAGTATAACATTTTTTAAATTTTACTTTTAAGTACAAGGCACTACATTATATGCTTTATATGTATTTCTCATCTAAGTTACATAAAAATGACACATGATCCAAGTCATCATAGACAAACCTAAAACTCACAAAATAAATCATGCTAATGAACTCCGTCAGGGGTACTTATTTAACTTGGGTTAAGGCAATTTTGAAAATAAAAATTTAATACCCCCAATTCACTACAGACCCCACCATATGCTTCCTTGTCTTCCATTAAATTAATTCACACACTTGGCCTAGTTGGCCTCATGAGGAATTTGAGTTTGCCAGGCCTGATAAACTTTTTCAGTCCTTTTATAGATAAAGGAATTAAGATTCATTCATTCACTGAACAAATATTTGCTGAGAGGGTAATATGTACTGGGCCTGGGGTAGATGCTCAGATTCAGAAAGGCTAATTAACTTAGACAAGGTCGCAAATTTAGTAAAATCAATGATTAAATACCTCATTGCATATTGAGAGCAAAATTTCATCTCTGGACCCTAATTAAAGCAATCCAGGAAAATATTTTAAATGCAAGGTACTTCTCAGTCATCTTGAATTTTTTTTACATAAATGAATTAATTGTTAAGTGCTATTTTGAAAACATGATTTCTTCTTAGTTTATCAAAGGCATCATTTTATTTAAATTTGTTGGCTAAGAATCCAACAGTCAGGCTACCTGACATTTGCCTCCCCATTGTAGTTTTGTTCAATCTCATTATGTATAGCTGGGATACAGATATCGAGCACAATATATCATTAAGTCACTAATAAACTTCAGTCGCTCCTTTACCACTTTTCTCCATCCCCCACTGTCAATGAGTAATTTATCTCCAGTAGCAATATGCATAAGTTGCCTTTGAAAAGGAGGGACTTGGCATTATCAGTCACTGCATGGACGAGTTACAGCCAGCTTCATCATGGGAGAGAACAGATGATTACAATCAATAATCAATCAAAGAACTAGTGACAGTAATCATACATCACTTCTGCTGTGGAAGCTTCACACAAAGCTTCATATTGCAAGACCTAATTTCTGAATGTCTTGGGCATTTTGCCATTGTCCTGAACCTAGTCCTGGTAGAACGAGCCAGAGATGTGGAGCACCCAGTGTGGGCTCTCCCACTTTGGGAAAGATTAGTGATGGTAGAGCAGAATTCAATGCAACAGCAGAAAATATTACTCGTACCATTCTTGTATCAGTCCTTATTGCTCACAGTTCCCCATAATGTTTGTAGCTGTCTTGGTGTCCAGTAAATCATTGCACTCATCTCTCGTTAATCAAGCTGATGCATTTTGTGAAACTTATTGGTAGAAATTTTATAACTAGATGTTGAAATTATGTCCTGTAAAATATACTGTCCAATAAAAGACATGGTCTCTATAAAACCAGAATTAATTTGAGATAATTGTCTAGGAGGTTTATTGGAAAGGGAAAGCCTTTTAAAAATACTAAAACAATTTTTCAAATGGAAACAATATAAAAATAGAAGTGTTTTAGCATTTTTCTACTTGAAATGAGAGGAATATTTTATTAAAAATTTTATATGTGGCGATTCTTCAAACTCAATCATTCCACACACCTTTGATGTGCACTTACTGTGCACAGGACAACATGCATTCCTGTGCTTTGGGACCAAAACATCTAATGTGGGGAGTTGATACCTGATATAAAGTACAGAGTGTGTGGAAGGACTGTGAAAATTTGTTCATTTGTTTTTGGAACACAGAGGAGGAAATAAAAAGGCTTAAGGGAGTCTGCAGTTCTTCTGGAAAAGGCGACTTTGAAGTTGGAAATAGGATAATCATGGGAAAAAGTCATTTCAAACACAAGATCAGGCAGGCATTGAGAGGTGATAGCAGAACAAAAGAGCACAGCATTTTTAAGCAACAGTGTGAGTCAGATCTGCGTGCTTGGAAAGTAGAGGAGGAGGGCTTTCAGTGGGAGGAGGAATGCTGTACAGGAGAGAGGGGGGATGGAGATGCAGTTATGCTGGAGCTAGATTGTCAAGTTGGAAATTGAGTAGACCAATTTGAAACTTCAAGAAGTCATCTGACCAAATAAATGGAGAAAAGACAGAATTGATTGTTGGGGACAGATGGACTAAGTAGTAAGCTGTTTCTCCCAAACTTGGATATTTTAGTGAATCTAATCTCTAACTTCCTGTAAAAAAGGACTTTTATTAATGTGGGCCTACCAGAGGGTGTTCTCTTGTAGACCTAAAGGAAACTTTTAGAAAATTGGGAACAAGTCATTACACAGATTTCAGTGGAGCTCAGTATATCAGTCATACTAACATTTGAATGTCCTTGGGTAGAACTGGCCTCATACTCCCATCTTATAGAGAAGCAAGGCCAACATAGTCATGCTTGATATACTCACATATCTAAATCTTCAAAAATTAGTTTGGAAAAACCTTAAATTTCATTTATCCCCTAGGAAATGTCCCCTTTCTTTCAAGCTAGACTGTCTTTGTTTTTCTTTTTCACTGATCTTGCTTCTGTTTGAAGTATCACTTCAATGTTTTGTAAAAGAAGCTTAATTCCTAAGAAATTTCCTAGACATTTTTACAGACAAATTCTGAGCTTTCAAATGATCTCTTCCGTAATGTTCTGTATTAACAACAATCAGGCCCTCTCTGAGAACTAAACTTAATCACTATTTTCTTCAAGTAAGGTTTAGAGTCAGTGCAATGCCTTTCTGATTTTAATCATTCTTAAGGGGCTAGAAGCTATCAGTAAGAGGGTGAGTGTGGGATTATTGAATTTGATTCTTTTTATACTGGAGTGTTTAATCAGGAACTCTGATTTCTCTTCATCCGAGTTTCTCCCCAGGTCTTTATCTTATCATGGGAAAATCATTTCCAGTCTAGAAGACAAGCATGGATTGATAGCAATAAGTTGCTATTCTCTTGCTTAAGGAATTAAATAAATAAGAACATTAATAAGTAAATAGGGAAAGTAATATTTTAAGTCTTCCTATGATATATTTAGACTTGGGTTGCAAAACATAAACAAGAAACACTTGGGTAGAATTTTGAAATTATTAGCTTTCATGGAGTCTAAAATTATCCTGTTGTGGGTGGGTTTTGGAAATTAGCTTTTTCAAAATGATGTTTTCCATTCAATGTTGGAAAGTAAACACAGCTACTGTTGAGGCTGCTGCCTGGAGGCAAATACATAGCTGAAATCTTCCTGGATATAAATATCTCCTGGGGTTTCTAACTTAGAGTCTTAAAATTACAGTCCTGAGGGGGCAGCTGTAGTTCACAGCATGCATACATTTTTGGGCTCCTTTCACCATCTCTCCCCAACTATTCTAGGATTGGGGGAAGGGGAGTCAATAACAAATATCAAAGACTTAGATTCTTAGAGTCATGTGTGACACTTCAGTGTCAGTGAATGAAAGTGTTCACCCCCCCCCCCCACCTTGAGAAACTACAGGCATGCTAGTTGTCTGGAGCTGTCTGTGGGTTGTGCCTGACCCCCCCACCCTACAGTCCTATTGCTCATCTCTGACCACATCCAGCTCTTATGCCTGGAGTTTTCTCTCTTGTTGTTCCTAAGTATTTTCCTTCTTTTTTTCTCTAATTCTAAACCCCCAACTTTTCATCAGGTTTTACCAATGGCCACTTGACAGAGCATCCTACCCTCAGTTTAGTCCGTCCATGTATCATCGCCAGGCCGAACTTCTTGAAGCTGAATTACAGTATCTCTGCATTCCAGCAGCCTTGGGATGTGGCAGTGCTATCCCCCTCCCCCACCTCACATCAGGTCTCCACAGCTGTTCCACATCTTTCTCACAGATCTACTCTCTTAGCCTCCTCTATACCTCTTCAGCCATTTTCATACATCTCAGGAGCCTGTCTTCCTAACTTTCTAGTGCCTTTCTACCTTGTTTACTTGTCAACCTGAGCTATACTTTTCATTTGTTGCATTCCCCAAGTCTCTCTATTGTGGTACCCACCCATCTCCCAAAACTGCTTTCTTTTTAACTTTTTGGAACCTCATTACATGTTACCTTTCCAAAAAAATGAAATTCACAAACTAGTATCTTCAAACTGATTCCTTCCTTTTCTGTCCTGATGACATCTCATTTCTATTATTTTTATTATTATTATTATTTTTACTGCTTAATAAATCTTGTACTCATTGATTTTGTCTGTGTCTTTCCATCCTCCTTACTGCAGACTGGAAGCAGCATCTGGATCCTAACTGATTCTTCCTCATCTCCCTCACTGAGTCTTCCTCTTCTCCTTGTCTCCAGCACCTCTTTCAGAATGCCCAGATCATGGGGCAATATTTGCAGGACTAACTACTCCTCTGATTAGTCCCTTTCCTTATGGCTCTTTCCTGCTTGTGCTTATATAACTTCCTCTTTGAGAGTTTCTTATAAACTTGTCTTTTAATTTAACCTTAACTGTAAACTTATTCACAGCCATAATTTTCTATTCTCCCTGGATCTTCAGTTCTCATAGAAACATAGGCAAATCAGTTTCTGAATCAAGTATTAAGTGAATTAATGAATGAAGGATATGTGGGTGGCATGCCTCAGTGTTGAGGTCTGTGCCTCACTTAGGGTTGACACACATATATTTAAAAATTAAAATCAGTTTCATCTTCTTGTTCTTTTCAGATGTATGGGGATGTCTGATGCCAGTGCTTATATATTAATCAACAGTTTGGATTAGAATGTTAGAAGGTGAAATGGTTTCAGGATTTCTCCAGGCCTTGTCTACAATTCAATATATATTTAGAGTTCCTTCTTTAATCCAGGATTTTGTGGGGCTTACTATATACTGTAATGAACTTGGAACCACAGAGGATTTTAAGAATTAATGAATCCCTGGGAAAAAGTTCTCAGAGTTCCTGAATGAAATATTCTCTGCAGAGGCCCAAGAGGAAACACAAAGTGAATCCCTGAAAATTAAACTTGGTGCAAAATTGAGGAATAGCTAGGTAAAGGTCAGGGTGAAGTCCTGGTAATTCTAGTTGAATCAGGTATCACTTTCTCTGCCTGTGCCATGTGCTGCTTAATAGCATTATCTTAATATGGTAGAAAGACAGATGCTGATATCAGTCCCAAATGCCTGTTCATCTTCATTAATTGTACAGACTAAGAAGCTAATGTTTCTCTGGATTATTAATACCATATCACCCCTCTATACCAGACATGCCACATCTTTCTTTTCAGGGTCCTTCAATTATAGTGACATTTGGTCTTAAGTATGATTACTCTTCTTTCACTGAAAAAAAAAAAATGAGTTATTTACAGCAGATGGATATATTTAAGTCTGTTCTGCCAGTAGAGTGAAGTAGGTATACCAGGGCCTGAAACATGCAATTATATTGCTATAAGTTAGTAAGAAAAGATTTACAGAATATTGAAAGAAAATCCTTTAAGAAGAATGATTTCAGTGTTAATTATTTATAGAAAACTTCCTCATGGTAATGTTACCTCTGCCAGTGCAGGCACACATCGTATTCAATTCTTGTCTTCTTCAGTGCCTAACATAGGACCGTGTTATTTTTCAATAATTTCATATTAATTAATAACAGAATTACTTTTTTTAAAAGCCAAGAACATGCAAATCAAAGCCACAATGAGATACCATATCACTCATGTGAGAATGATCCATGTGAAAAAGACCAGAAACACCAAGTATTAATAAGAATGTGAAGAAAACAGAAGGCCCTCCTCACTGTTGGTGGAAATTGAGACTAGTCCATCCAGCAGTATGGAGGGTTCTCAAATCATTAAAAATATATCTACTCTATAGCTTAGCAATTCCACTCCTAGATGCTGACCCAAACAACACAAAAAACACTAATTTGAATGTACACTCTGTGTTCATTGAAGCTTTATAATAGCCAAGTATGGAAAGAACCAACATTTCCAGGGATGGATAATGGAGTAGGAAATTGTAGTGTCTATAACAATGAAATGCTACTTAGGTATTATAAAAAATAATAGATATTTTACCATTTTTAACAACTTGAACTGAGGAGATTTTTGTGAAGTAAAATTATTATAAGGAGAAAGACAAAATAACAAAACAAATATTTATATGAGAAATAAAAAAATAACAGAACAAAGTTTTAAACAAAAACAAACCCTAATAGTCTGACTATAAATTTGAGACTATGGGTACAGAGTGAGAAGTGTGAAGGAAGGGACCCATTAGACTGTAGGCAGACTTTGGGTGCAGGACTTGGGTGCATTGGTGATGAGTGTGCTGTGGTAACATCCATTTGAAGGTGTGCTCTTCTACCTGTGAATCATGTACAGTGTTGTAAATTAGTGTTATCTCAACTGAAAAAAATCAAATAAATTATAAAATTTGTGCTCATGATAAAGACAGTTGAGGGATAAAAACAAATTAATTTCTGATTACTTACCCCATCTAAGAAATCAGACATATATTTCCAATGATGAACCTTTACCAAATATTGCATGATGTAATTCTTAGGGAGAATGGTGGACTGTTTTACTTAGAGAGACTTTTATCACTAAAACAGAACTTTTATTAAGATTTGAAGGGAATGTAGAATTGAAGGACTTGTTCCAGAAAAAAAAGGAAAGCTGTATGTGAAGCTATTCTGACTGGGAATAGAAGGGTCAAGTTGATAAGTAGTAAAGGGGAAGATGCTTTGGAAGGTACCTATCTGTAGGAGGAAAGCTCAAATTCCTATAGCGGATAGATTTACTCTGCTCTGAGCAATTTTCTATCTTTTTAGGTCTCCAGTCTTTAAATGTGTATAATTAGAGGTACTTTTCTCACTTCTCTTATCCTTGGAAATTATGGGACATAATATATTCATCTCCTCCATAGACATGTGAATGAGAAAGTAACCAGTACTGAACAGTGTGTGTTTGTGTGTGCACACATGGACAAATATGTGGAAAGAGGAACATGTGTATAACATTGAAGAGGGAACTAAGCAGACATCTGAAGAAAGAGCTTTAAAATAATTTGGGAGAAGCATGTTTTCATAAAATCCCAATGCTTTTGATTTACAGTAAGCAGGAATTAAAAATTGAAGACACAGGAAAGCAGGGAGAACAGTCCTAAAACATGGAGAGCTTTTCTGCTAGTTGAGGATTGTACAGATGAGTTTATCATTTAGAAGGAAGAATTTGGATCTCAGTGTTTCTAACATAGATCATGGAATCAGAGCAGGTGGTAGTGGAGTATCTGTATGGTAAGACAAGGCATTGCTATCTTCTCCTTGTTGCAAATCAGTGTTACACAAACTTTGTCACTCAGTTTCCATGCACACAAACGGATACTTGTGAACCAGCTCACTATCAACACTGTAAGTTTTTTTTTTTGCAATTAGTCAAATATTTGAAGTTTTAAAAAAGATATTAAATAATTTATTTATATATAAATTTCACATCTTCGTGATCTCTGGGTTTACCCCCCCCCATGACTGTTCACAGCCTGTCCCAACCTCCTCCCAAGTTGTTTACTTTAATTTGGTTGTTGACTTGTTTTGACTTGTCCTCAAGGCTTTTTGTTTATCTTTCCCATGTCCCATATAATAGTGAAACCACTACCACTTGGTTTGTCTTTTTTTTTTTTTCTGACTTGTTTCTGCTAATATTATTTCTTCTAGGTCCATCCATGTTACCATGAAATCATCCAATATGTTATTTTTAATTGATGAGTAATATTCCATTGTGTATATATACCACATATTTTTCATCTTGACATCTGTTTTGGGACATTTCGGTTGCTTCCATGTCCTTGCAATTATAAATAGTGCTATGAGTTCTACAAATTTAGTTGTTTTATTAGATCGAACATGTGATTCTGATTTCATCTTTTGTGTTAGAGATGTTCATTTTATTTCCCAAAGAAATTATCATGAGGTTAAAAAAATGCTCGCTCAGTTGATTTTGTGCTAATATGTCCCATGCTTTCATTTAGTCCATATATCTTTATTCAAAAGATGGCTGGTGATGGCAGAAGAGACTCCTTACTTTCATAGACAGAGTTAGATGAGGCATACAAACTTAGAGTGAGTTTTGGGGCTTACAAGTGCGTGTGGCCATAGTCTTCTTAAAGTAGAACTCAGAAATGATTTGTAAAATACAGTAATGTTTAATGTGATCTCATGGTGCTGACTTCAGAGTCTATTCAAGGTCATGAAACTTTTTCCCAACAGGACTGTATACACGTTACCTATTATTTCACTATTTTTCATCATATTATATTTTCAGCCCATCACCACTTCTCTCTTTCTCAAAATATGAATATGTATCTGTGTGTATGTCTCTGTGTAAGAGAGAGATAGCATTGTGCCAATAGGCACATAATGAAGAAAAATACTGTTTTAAAAGTATGAGCAGGAATCAGTGTAAACCCAATCTTGTTTGTATCTAAAAATATCATCTGATCACTGTAATTTATTTATCCATTTGTGAACTATTCTCTGCTATTTATTATTCACCATTTGATTGGATTTTTATTAACGTTGCACTGTTACTATTTAGAGGAAATTAAATTCGTATGGTATTTCTGTAATCAAATCACTCAGAAAGTCTGTAGATTTCACTCCAATGTTTTGGTTTGTTATAAGGGCAACTTTGTGAGTTTATACATAAATGTAATTTTGATATTGAATACCCATCATGAGTTTGGAACCAACTTGCACTTTTGTGTTCCCTGAAAAATCTTTCCTTTTCATGTTGTGTTTCTTAAACTGCCTGGACTGTCTTGTTGCTGAGACCTGAAAGGGGAGGTGAAGTCCTATTTCCCAGGAAAAGTTATTTGTCCAGGGTAAAAGACTATGATGAAAATCATTGACTAGAGGTCCTAAGAAATCAGCCTAAAATAAGGAGTTAGTCATGTTTTCTCCTGGAAAATAACTTGACAGCAGAATATTGAAAGCACCATCCTGCTGGAGAGAAGTGCTTCTTTGTACTAATTTTTTTTCCCAAAAGCATTATCTCATCTGCTTCCCATAGCCACCCAGTGAGCCATGTTCATAAGATACTGGTATTGTCTCTGCTTCATGGGTGGATTTATGGTGGTTCAGTGTTTTCCTGAGACTTGTCTCAATAAGTTAGCTCACAGACAAAGAGCCAAGGTGGGGGAAGTAGCACTTACTATTTCTGGAGTAGTGTTTTTGACACCACTCTTGCCATCTTACTTGCAATTTATATTTGTTCAGTGACCACATGTTACTGGTATGGAGGAAGAGTGAGGATATTTCTTTCTTTCTTTCTTTCTTTCTTTCTTTCTTTCTTTCTTTCTTTCTTTCTTTCTTTCTTTCTTTCTTTCTTTCTTT
>PVHY01007763.1:0-38733 GCA_004024945.1 Uropsilus gracilis | reverse complement strand
TCTTTATCTTATTTATCTACAGGGTCACTATTTAAATTTTCAGATGTACACAGGTGCTCTGGGGATAAACAGTACTCTGTGATGCACTTTCATTCTATCAAATGAAAACAAATCTGCTCAGAACTTTGACAAGGGATATAACCATATCTTCCCACTACCCTCAACACTCTTGTAGGTTCTCTTAAGTTCCCCCCCCCTGCCCGCGCCAGATAATAATACCTGCGAACAGATCACATATTTCAGTCTTCATTTTCTACAAAAAATTGATCTACCTCTCATAATCTTGAGAAGACCAGAGAAAACCAAAGAACACCCAAAAAAGAGGATTTGAGATTTAATAAGAGAATGGTTTGAAGATGCTCTGAACATTTATCCTGGAGACGTAATAGGGAGACTAATTTTATACCATAAGATGTTTGGAATCCAAGCTGGGCTTAACGTAAACTCTAGTTTCATGAATTCAACCTGGAATTTAGGATTTTAAGAGACAGTCTCCTCAAAAGGAGAGGTGATAATTTGCTGGCCAGTGAGCAGGATGAACTCACTGAAGAGGCTGAATGCCTTGTCTCAAACAGAATATTTCAGAGCATTGTTTTGTAATTAAAAAAAAAAAATGTAGTAACCATATTAAGGAAAGTGAAACAAACTGATGACTATTATTATTATTCTATTTAGTCCAATATACTCAAAGATATTTCAGCATGAAGTTGTTAATGTTAAATTTAACATTTTTTTTAATCTATTAGGTCTTCAAAATCAAGAGTGTGTTTTAGCTCATTTCAGTTTAGATTTAGCTACATTTTGAGTCCTCAGTACCCATCTGTAATTGATTTCTGCTGTTTCAGACAGGGAAGTTTCAGTAACCAAATATAATAACCAACCTGGATTTGCAAATAGTCATGAAAGTAATTTGTTTGAGTAGCAAGAGAGCAGATGGATACCATTTCCCAAAGAAAATGACACAATTCTACATGGACTGTGTGGTTGCTTAGCTTCAGGGGCGGTATGAGGGAGAGCAGGAGAGAGATGCATCACAGAGCACTGTTTATCCCCACAGCACCTTGTGTGAATTTGAAAATGGTGGCCCTGTAGATGAATACGATAGTTAAAAAAAAAAAAAGAGAGAGAGAGAGAGAGAAAAAAAGAGAGAGAGAGAAATGTCCTCACTCTTTCCCTGCACTTAGTAAGGGCCTGAGTAGCGAGAGATCTTGACTTTTTGCGCTTTGGGTTTGGAGCCTGAGGTTCTTCCCAACAGCTGTGGATTCTTGGGAGCTTGCTTTGACCATGAGTGCAACTTCAGTCTTCAGCAGTGCTTTCTTTTTTAAAACATTTTATTGAAATAGCATAGATTTATAACATTACATAAGGTTCAGATGTGTGGTGTAATACTTCAACACCTATCTGCATTGCTCCCACAGGCCACAGTCCCTATCACAAGTTGATGAAATTCCTGAACCTCTGATCAAGGGAAAATATTCAAGATTGAGAGAGTGGTGATAGTCCATGAATAACCCTTCCAAGAATGAATGCTCTTGAGTCTGTGTACCTGAAACCATAAGCCTGGCTATAGCAGTTGACATCTGACTTGGAAGGCCCTCCCTCCTTGATTTGGCATCAGGAGGAACAGAGAAGTAGGGATTGCATTAGCTATGTTCCTTTCCTCACTGCCTGCAATAGGCTTCATGAATGCGAATTGCAAGTTACCCATTTTCCTTGTGTATTTTCTCTCCCAACTGCTTGAGAATTTATTTTCTGTCACTGACTTTCTCCGAAGTTCTCACCTTGTCTCTCTGAGGGAAGAGTACCTGGTGGTAACTAAATTGAAGTGCCGAATGTTTTGACATCAGCGAAGGAACAAGCTGGTCACTTGGTCTATTTTAATGTCATTCCCATTGACATTTTTTTCTTGAGGCTCCATAATACTCTCTTCTCCTGCTGCCTGCTTCCTGTTGTGATAAATGTTCACGATCGCACAGGTCACATATTATATCAAGAACAATTGATTCAGCATGCTGAGTCTTCCCTTCACTCCCCAGGCCTCACTGTCCTATGTACTTCAAGGTTTCAGAGCAGTGAGCAGAAGGAAAGGGCACGAGCTTTTAGCCCTCCGTGAAATAAGTGTGCAGTATCATCTGTGTGTGCCTATATACAATATAGGGTGTAAATATATGCGTTCTTTACAAAAAATGTTCTCTTCTTGGATTGACTGAACATTTTCTAGAAAATTTTAGAGCTAAGCAACAGGTGAGAGTTTTCTTTTTCCACCTGAGTTATAGCCATGAGAATCACCCATTAAACCTAATGAAAGTTAGGTTATTGAGAGTGCTACTGCACTGTCATGTACCTTTTCAATTGCCACTGCAGCTCAGGTTAGAGATAGAACAATTAAGAACTGTTTTAAGAACACTTAGCAGTTCAGAGGTGTTGTGATAAGTGAAGAAGAAAGAAAAAAAATTCTTGCCACCGACAGCACATCCAATCTGCAAGGAAGGTAAGACTCTATTAGATTGTAGAAGCCAGAACCTCATTATTGAGCCATTTTTATATCTTGAAGAGAATGAGCTTTGGTGGATTTAGTTTATCAGAGTCTGGAAAGCATTGAGTATGCCTTGGGCATGGCTCCTTGGGGATTCTAGGGCATTAAAGACTGAAGGGCATATCCTAAGATTGCCTTTGACAATTTCAGGATGCCTTCCAGAGTCAGTGGACGTAAAAGAAAGTGGAGGGAATGGGCTTTTTACTCACGTGGTACTTCCTCCAGAACCACTCAGAGGCAGGTGTGGTCATTTCCACATCTATGAAGCAATGATAATTTGCTTTTAAAAATTTATATAATTGACCTATAACATTATTTCATTTTAGGTGTAAAATATGATTTGACATATGTATATTCTGATAAATATTCACCGCCATATGTCTAATTTACATTCACTGTCACACATAGTTACATTTTTTCCTTGTGCTGAGAGATTTTAAGATTTATTATTCTCTCAGCATTTTTCAGATATGCAACAGAGCATTAATACTTATAGTCACCATTTTATACATTGTATCCCCTCCCTGTGACTTATTTACTTTATACTGAAAGTGTCTACTTTTTGGCATTTGCCCATTTCACCTACTCCCTTTACCTGCTTCTCACAACCATCAGTCTGTTCTCTGTGTCCATGCATTTGTTTGGGTTTCACATGTAAGTGAGACCATACGGTATTTGTTTTTCTCTGTCTTTCATTTAGCTTAATGACCTCAAGTTTGATCCATGTCATTGAAAATGGTATGATCTCATTCCATTCTTTTTATTACTAAATAATATGCCATTTTCTTTATCATTAACCCCTCGATGGATACTTTGGTTGACACTTGTGAAATTACTTCAGTGAATATAAGGGCACATATATCAACCTCATATTAGCGTTGTAAAATTTTTCTTCAGATAAATACCGATAGTCATATAGTAATGCTATTTCAGTATGGCTCAATGAGCATTGAAGAAAAGAGTACCCTGTATACTTGGGTAGTGGTATAATATTACAGATCTGGGAGATTCAGGAAACTACCACAAATTATTATATTAAAGATCATACTTGGAGAAAGTAATTTTTCTGATCCCTCCTCCCTTAATAACTCCATAGGACAATTATTAACATCTTGAGGCCAGGGGTCATTTATTTCCTAACTCATCTTGACAGTAAACTTTCATCTATCTCTATGAATGTTAAATTCGGGAATGAAATATGCTGTTTGAATTAAACATCTTTGGTATAGTTTCTGACTTCAATAGTCACTTATAACAAAATGTTTTCCAACTATATGTTCTGCTAAATGCAGTTGGAAATAATGCACAATTGTGACAAATCAATAAAATTAATAAAAAAATTAAAAAAAATAAAGAAACTGGTACATAGCACCATCCCCATTATTTTGAGTGTCAATTAGCATAGCTATTTAACAAGCCTGGTATATTTAGTCTTATGAAGGATTGCTTAGAAAGCAGCAGGAATCAATCCTTACCTCACCAGACTTGTGTTGGAGGGAGGAATGAAGTTACCTATATGCATATAAAAGAAATACCCTAGGGATGGTTTTGGGTAATTAATCCAGTCCTTGTAGGTTTCTCATTGGTTCTAGCAGCTAAATAATGTTAGAGCCCTTGCAGTTCTCTCTCTTTTTCATTTTTAAAAATAATAATCAGCAAATAAACAGTCACTCAAGTGTCTTTTCTTCCTCTCCACCCTCTCCCAGGTTGATGCGCCCTTTTCTTGCTTCCTCCTAGGACCAGGTGGGCCCACACACACATGTACTCACCCACTGGGATCAGGTACATACACAAACACGGGGAGTGTGCAATACCACAGGTGCTGGCTGTACACCTTAACGAAGGGAAAGGCCTGAGTAATCATTTACCCTAAAGATGGGCAACACTGGGGGATCACAGCTGCAATGGTGATCTATAGTTAGAACAAACTAGATGGTAGTAATATCATTGGTCAACATATGTGCCCTTTTAGATCTGAGATTTCTAGCCAAGAACCTTAAGTTGACAGAGAAGAGAGACTTAAGCTGTGGCAGTATAATGAAGTAGGGACCACATGCTGTGTTTGTGGGAAGCATTAAATCCAGGGTAGACCAGAACTGATGATACAGATCTTCCTGCCTGGCTTAGATAGCACCCACATTTCTCTGACTGTCTTGAGTTGGGTGAAACTCACAGAATGGTGCCTACCACCTAGCTGGGCAGGTTATGGATATTACAGGGCCAAGCCTCCCATTTTGTGAATAGAGCAAGTGAGGCCCAAAGAACATTTATGAGTTGCTCTTATAAATAAAAACAAAGTAAATGCCTGAGCTTGTGAATTATCAAACAAGGATTAGGACCTGGGCATCTTGAGACCTTCTCCAGAGTATTTTCTGTCCATGTTATTCTGTTTCCAGATGACACTTGGACTGCTGCCTAGCCCATGTTCATGCTCTGTAAACCTATAAAACAGATGGAAACTATGTGTGGCTTAGAGAAAGAAAACCCAAAGAAAAATTGTTTGTACCAAATGACTCACAATGGATCAAATTTAGAGGTGTGCCAGAGTGTAGGCAGTTCACAGAGATGGCCTCAGAGCTCAGCTGGATCTTCCAGTGTCAGTGAAGTGAAAAGAGCACCAAGTCTGCAGTCAGATGATTGGCTTGAGATCCTAATTTAGTTGCCTTGTGTGAATTATCACGTTTACTATAAAGTTTTTCATCAGTAAAAAATTAAACTTGAAATCCCTGTGAAATAGTAGTAATAATAAAATATCATTGATTTTATGCTGAAGCGGCTCTGATCTTGAGTTCTTATCCACGACATCCAATTGCAGGGACAAACTGATTTTCTCATCCTCTCCTGGCCAAATTGATGAGCCATGTTATCACTGGCACTGGAGCTTAAGCATGAGGTGTCAGATTTTGCTGAACCTTTTTAAATCCTTGCTCTTTAAGTGAAGATATCACTGCCCTACCTTGCTTGGAGAATTATTGTAGTTCGGGAAGATGTACGGTAAATGAATTGCTCAGGCTTTTCCCTTTATCAGTGTCTGTGATCAACATTTATAGTATAGAACCCTCCCCATTATTGTACTCACCTGGGCCTGGGGAGAGAGGCTAAAAGGGCAGTGTTGCTCTGGGGAGGAAAGCACAGAGAGCAGGGGGGTGAGAGGGAAGGGTGGAGAAAGAGTGTGAAGATTTCTGGAGGTTGGGGGACTTGCTTCCTCCCCACTCCCCAGTTCCCCTCTCTAGCCCTGGTGTCTGAGTAACTGCTAGAACCAATAATGAACCAACCCAGATTTGATATGGACTACAATTGGTATCAAAAACAGGATTGTTGCAAGACAGAAGGGTGGGAAAAAAGCATCTCAGAGATTGCTGCTGGGCAGAGATTAGATTTTAGTCAACTTGTTCCATTCTTTTATTTGTACACATCTGCATTCAACAACTTTCAATAAATTATATGTCATTATTAAATATGTATTAGGAACTTTGGGATATACAAAGGCAAGTTCTGCCTGCAGGATGTTTATAGTTGTGGAGAACAAACTCATTTAAGTAAATAAGCATATATACTCTTTTTCAGAATTGCGGAGGAGTGACGGGATACTTACTCATAGTTGAAAGCTTTAGAAGGCATTTTCTAGGCAACTGAAGTCTATGGTAATGTAAGAGGACTTTGAAAGATCCTATAAACATCATGAGATTTAGCTTAGAGAATAAAGTGAAGGGTACCTAAAGGTGAAGGAACAGCATTGTAAAGACACAGAGGGAAAGAGGTTGCAGAGAACCATAAGTTAGTTTTATTAGGACAGTAAGTTGGCAAACATTTTTGGTAAGATACTAAATAGTAAATGTAACTCCTTACCTCAGCTGTACAGTGCCAAAAGTAGCCATAGGCAGTACATAAATAGGTGTGGTTATGTTCCAATAAAACCTTATTTACAAAAATGAGCTGTGGTCCACATTTGGCTCTCAGGCTGTAATTTGCTGATTCCCTGGTCTAGAGCCAGGGAACAGAAGCAGGCTAGAAAGGGAGACTAGTTGGAATAGCTAACGTCTTTGATGAGTTGTCCTCATTTTATTTTCATTTTTTTTAGTGACTTGAAGATGATTTATAACAAATTTTATATATGATATTGAGCAACATTAGTTTACAACACAATATATGATTTAGAGATATATAATCACAGCCTTTAGGTGTATGTCAGCACCACACCCACCACCAAGGCACCCACTGTCCTAATTTTAACATCTTTCTTTGTTAGCATAGACTTTCTTTCCTCTTAAGAGTGTATCACTCAGTTTCCAACTTACCTTTTTTTTTTTTCCACATAAGAATCACTTCCCAAGATGATGCAGGTTGAAGTTGTAAAACTGCCCTTAATCTATATCTATATTCCAAACATTCTCACTAACATTTGAGAGGGAGCTCTTCCTAGGGATTTTAATGTAAATCATTAATATGTGGTTCTAACAGATAAAATTGTGATAGGATAACCAACTGTCCTAGTTTATTAAAGGCCGAGGAGTTTTCTAGAGCATGGGGCTGTGAGAGTCAGAACCATCAAGTGGCTACCCCAGAGTGGTTGCTCACACTAATTAGTAAACACTGGCATTTCAAGTGGGAAGCAAGAGGGTGCCAAATCTAGACTGGTTATATATCCACCAAGAGTAGGAATTTGCTAAGCTAGCAATTGTTTCACTGAAGTAACTTCTGCAAAGAGAGCACAGGTGAACTATGTAAAATGGTTTTCAGTTCCAAAATTGAGATAGTGGGATGCTGTGCATGTTGTGTGTGTGTGTGTGTGTATTACTGAAATCATTAAGGATCCCCAACCTAGTCCTGCCAACCTTGGGTCATTCTGGGATTTAGACTTGCCTAGCATTTCAACAAATATATTTGTGAGGACTTAAATGATTTAAATATTCACATTTGTGGATAAGATGTCAATAATTTGAGCAACATGTATCCAGTGAAGTCTTTTGCTGTATAGAATTGTTTATTTCTATGGGATGCTGGGGGGTGGGGGTGGGGGTTATTTCAATATTAGGCATCTTACAAGGTTTGGGATTTAGCTTTACTTGCATCTAGATGTCCCTGCACAGCATTCTTCCTTGTCATATTTTACTTTTTCTTTAAGAAGAAATCACTGTTGGGATTTGGAAAAAAAAAAAACATGGTTAGAGGAACTGAAGATACTAAGCAGCCTCTTCAGAGGTTTCAGATATGGGCCTCTGGAATAATTTTTCCATGGTCCTTTCATACTTGAATTTTCAGTGATGGAAACTGACCTGGTATTTGATGCTCCAGATTGAATTTCAGAGAGAATGTATAGATGAAAATGAATTCAAGTCACTTTCTATCCTGTCAACTCTAGCAGCTAGTGCCTCATTCTAGATGTGATGTGTGACCATGTGCACACTGGCAATAGTAGAAATTCTGGCCTCAATGTATTCCATTTAAGTGCTGTTTTCTCCCCCATTTTCCTTCAACTTCTCTGTCAAAAAAAAAGTATATACTTTCTGATTTACTCCCTGCCGGGGCAAGCAGCTCTTAAGCATTAAGCAGCTTTGCTCACAGCATCTTTCTTCTCCTGCACCCTTGTCTTTATACCTCTTTTCTGAAGAACCAGCAAAAGAAGTCCTCTCATAACTCATCCTTTGCATAGTGGACAGTTTTTATGCTTTGCCCTGCTGCTTTAGCCCTTTCCCTACAAATGTGAGTAATAGAATGCTGGAGTAATCAGGTAAATAGTCATGGTTTGGGATGTTTGTGTCAGCATTGATTTCACCTTTAAGCTATGGCATCTTCCATTTTATCAAATGTTCTTAATAACTAAAGCTCTCTCGCATCACATGTGATTTTTTGGTATGTAAAATAGAAACTATGGTTTTCATGTTTGTCATATACTTTCACTTCTGTATGTTGCAGGCACTACACTTTTCTCTTTACAAAGATTATCTTATTCAATTGATAATAACAATTATAAGTCTTATTTCATATTACAATCCTTATGTGTAGCTGAATAGCTTATGTACACTTTGTTTAAATAATATACCCAAGGACATAAACCACAAAAAGGTAGAGCCAGAAATCTAAACTCACCAGATCATGCCTCTAGTTCTGTAGTATGTGATCTTCCATTTTAAATGAAATTACTCTGGACCCTGAACATATTCCTCAGAGCCCATAAGTAATCGCTATGCGCATTAATTTTTATCATCCCATCTAAAGATGGGGTAAAATTTGAACATTGAAATGAAATCTCATCCTGAACTTATTATGGAAGAATCAGTTGTATCAGTGATGCTAAATGAGTTTCTAAAAGTGAGTAGTAATTCATGAGTCTTTACTGATATAAATTAATGATTAACAAAATAGAGAAGAAAATATTCTGGAATTTTAAAACATACTTACAGATCTTTCTCTCTCTTAACAAGGTGATGCATAACTCTTTACTCTTTAAGTGGGGGCTGCACATGGTGGCTTACTTCCAAATAATAAAGCATGTAAGGGAGGAAGAGTCATTCTATACTGTAGAAAAATGACAGACACTACGTCAGTCCAGTGATCAAGGTGAACATCAACTTAGTAAGTCATATTGATAGTGTGTACTCTTCATATTGATAGTGTGTACCGGTAGTGAGGACACTACCAGTGTGAATCTCCTCCCCAAACCCATAAACCCAGTCTAATCGGGACAAAAATGTCACACTGTTAGGAGTCACATGTAGAATGAAGAAGAAATATAAACAGAAGAGATTGATAGCAATCCGTGAGGCTAGCCCACAGAACATGGATCCTGGGAAGCATGTCCAGGTCCAACTTTAATGAAGTTTTGATGCCTTATACACCCCAGCAAAGAAATGTTACAATGATGTAATGAGGAAGTAGCAAAGTGTGAGAGGATGCCTGGATGCCTGATAACAGGAGAATTTACCTTTGGGGGCAATAGAAAATACTAATAGGTCATATGTCTCTTGGGACAGTCCAAGAGGTTAGGAAACTGGGTTATAGGTGAAAGATGTGCTGTTGCCCATCCTCTAGTGTGTCAGGGGGGGCTAGAGAGTTAAGAGGTATTTCTCTTATCTGAAGCTCCATCTCTCTACCTGTTTCCATGTTCCATATCAGACCAGCCCAGTTAAGGAAGATTCTATACAATACTTGACCAGTGCTTCCCAAATCAGTCAAGATCATTAAAAACAAGGGAAACCTGAGAAACTCAGAGCCATATGGAGCCCAAGATGACATGAGGATTAAATATAATGTATTCTAGATAAATTCTGGAACAAAAAAAATTAAATAAAAACTGAGTAAATTTGAATAATGCTTGGGTTTATTTAATAATAACATGTATTTAATATATGGTGTTTATATATGTACATATTATATATGCTATATATAATATATAATTTATGTTGTATATGCAATATATATGTATATATGTTGTATAATGTATGTTATCTGATTTATATATTTATCATTAATATTAATAATATATATACTTAATTATATGTTGTTTCATTAGTGGTGACAAGTCTATACATACGATATTCTAACAGCAGGGAAACGATCTAGTTGCAAGGGATACGAGGAACAACCTGTAATCAACTCTCAACTTTTCTGTTGAGACTATTCTAAAACTAAAAGATAATTCTAATCTGAAAGACTATTCTAAAATTAAAAGTTTATTTTTAAAAAAGTGAATGATAAAGATAACCTGAAATGGGAGCTATACATACAAAAGTTAAGGGCAAATAGTTTTGTGTTTTTGTGAATCAAATGTGTCTACTCCACAGATTCAGAAGCAATCTGCTGTGTAAGTATAAACCAAGGTCAAATAAAAAAAGGGTTATGAAATTATCCAGTAAGAAGTGAGTGTGATAAAAATGCTGGAACTATGTGCCAATGGTGGAGGTCATGGCAGAGCAAGCATAACAAGGACTTGGAAGGCATGTTCTCTTAATTGAAATGTCAGTTCTGTTGGGTACGATCTACGTAGGAGAGTTCAGTACAGAAAGAAAAAAAAGATGGCACAGTGGCATCAACTTCTGAAATATTAATTGTGGCAATGGACTTCAACTTGACAGTGAAATGGATAGTCTTGTATTTAGAAGAGGATGCAAAAAATGCAGATTAAAGAAAATCCTAGTAAGCTTCTATACCTGACAATTTTTCATTATGAGTATCTTTGAAGAAATACCTTGATTTAATGTCATAATGTTGTTTTACCAAAACCATGAAAATTAACACATCAAAAATCCTTCTTTTGACAAGGCAGTCATCTAGTTCCAAAGGGGGAAAGATGTTCTCTATTTTTTTTAGTAGTAAGGCCCCTCATTTTCACAGGCAGTCTTTTAATAATGAATGGACTATTTAAATTTATAAGTGATAAATTAGAAGAGCTTTTGAAAGGTCAAACAGTCTTCCCTACCATTATCACCTTCCTCTGCACATCAGCATACACTTTGCAGCATTAATTAATACTCATAATAGAAGAGCTGTTGAACGAGGACAGTAGTTGGCTTTGGTGACCTATCATGGAGATCAGCTATCCTGATGGGTATATTGAATTCTAAATATTTCAGCTGCAGATACGATTTGTACCTGCCTTTAATTGTGTTAGTGTATGTACAATGGAACATGGGGAATTGTGGTTTTGATGTGAAGGCATTTACATGTGTTGGGAAAAGAGAAAATGGAAATGTTCCTTCTTAGGCTTTTAGAAATCAAGGTCTAGAGATAGAGAGAAAAAACAATCTTGTGTTCAAGGAATTTTGATCAAGTGAAAGACTTGCTCACTGTAATATAAATATAGAGATTTTAAAACCTGGCCATAATTAGATACATGAAAATAGATTTATGTTAATGCTGAAAGTTGGACATAGATTCTAATTTTCATACTAGAAAAAAGTTGATGCACATAAATTAAAAAAGGCAAAGCAAAGTTAAATCAAGTATCATTTAAGATCACTTGAAGAATCTTAAAAAAAAATCCAAAAGGCGAACGTAACCAGAAGTTTCTTACATGGTTCCTGACACCTTTCAAAACCATTCCTGAGATTTAGACCTCCTAGGGCCTGAGGTGGGGATATACTTCATAGGAAGGTGTAGGAGAAGCACCACAGATTATCTTAGTGGGAGAGAAATATGGTATAATAAAGAGCAAAAATATTTAATCATACAGTTAAATAAGGGAAAAACAGAAAGAGTGTTTACCTATCAGACTACAAGTCAGTTAAAGTTAAAAAATTATAGCGAAAGCAATAACATTTAGTGGGATTCGGTGCTATTCTAGAAATACTTACCTGATCACCTGCAGTTTATTTTAAATTTTATTAATGCAGTGAATAATCACACCTGTTTATTAACCGGCTTAAGGTTAAACAAAAAAAAAAAAAAAAAAAAGTCTCCTGTCCAGGAGGAATCAGGGAGCAATTGTGAATAAACCAGGCCTGACACATTCTCAGCTGTCTACTCTCATTCACTGTGGACCCCTTTCCTCATTCTGATTTCCTTAATCCTCTGGTCCCTGATGATACCAGCTCTGAAACATTCATTGAGCATGATAGATACCTCATCCATCCAAACACCCAGGCTTGGCATCCCTGCTGCCCAAATATTTCTGTCATGTCCCTATCAGGCATGTGTTGATAACACAGGGCAGCAATGCTACTTGGATCAATCTGGCACAATAGAAATGTCTGTCCGTACACTCTCCCTGGGCTCAGCTTCCCATATCTGCTCTGTGGTAGCCCTGTATGCAGCCTCAGACAGTTGGGATGATTAACAGTGGGGTAAGGAACCCAGGAATCTCCTTGCCGGAAGTCTCAACATAAGAGCAAACAGGATTTTTAGGTTATAAACCTTCCTTCCAAGACCTTCCCTTACTCCTTTTTTTTTCACCTACCATCCTTTCATGGTTCTGTCCTCATTCTTTTTAAGATCATATCACACTAATACTCAGTCTTCATGCTTTCTCTCTACTTTTTCTAAACAAACAAAAATAATCATCTGTTTTTATCTCTATTATAGGGAAATTCTTTGGACCTGAAATAGCCAGATCAAAACCACATACAGATGCAAACTATGTGTAAGGAGGAGATGCAAACTATGTGTAAGGAAATAAAAAATGAATTAGAGAAAAGATAAAACTAAGTAAAGATATGCTTCTCACAATTTTCACTAGTGCAGATATATTTAGGAGAAAGATGGTTTCTATATACATATACATCATCTATATGTGTATATATATATATATATATTTATCAAAAATTTCAACAACATAATGCCTGTTTGCAATTGAGAGTTTTCTTGGAGGAAGGTTACATGTAACCTCCTAAGCTAAAAGTTAAAACATTATTACAATTAAAGATTTTTTTAAAAAAATATCTTTTTGAAATCAGCATTAAGAATAGCTTAGCATCCAAGTTATTCCAAAAGGGTGGAGTAATTGGATAACCTAGAAGTCAGTGTCCTGGATGTAAATCAAGGGTTTGTAAAATTCTCAGACCACTCTGGCTCCAGTGACAGCAGAATCTTCCTGCTGCAAACAGCTGGTGGGTCATAATGAGAGATGGTGGGGAGAAGGCAGAGCACCCCGACTCCTGTCATTCTTTCATTCCCTTTGTCCTGATCAGAAGGTCTTTGACCTAAGTGAGGTGTAGCAGGAATACAAATAGAAGGCAAAGGCAGAACAAGGACCAAGTGACAAGGGAGCATAGAGGGTATAAGTTTTGAAGCCACTCTCAGTGAGTTCAACTAGGTTTGACCAAGTGACACAGGAGAAAGGAACATGAGATCAATGAACAACTGTCAATCATGAATTTCTGTTCAATAAATATTTATTATGCACCTCCAAGAGGCAGACACTATGTAAATTTCTGTGATTATAAAGATGAATGAGTGAGGAACCCTGCCTTCGTGGCTTCACGGTATGAGTACATACTCTGGGAAAGAAGCCAGCAGTGGTGAACAATAATGACAGTGTGAGGAGGGCCATCACAGAAACTCAGAAGGGGTCTGAGAGAAGGGAAATGGAGAATTAACATAAAGGATACTCTTTGCACTGTATAAGGCTGAATAGGAGTTTTCAAATGGACTGAATAAGAAAGTCATTTTAGAGAAAAAATTATATGCTAAAGCATGTAACTGCAGCACATCCATATAACAAAGACATATTGCTATGTTTTGCATAGTGCCACCTTACACCACTAGGATCATCTATTAGCAATAAAAAAACACAGGAGTTAGAAGACATAATTCTCAATTGAATTCTCTGTCCATACTCACTCTGAGAAAGTCATTTTACTTTTAAATTTAAGGTTTTTACCTGTAAAACAGGATAATAATTGAGGTTAGGTCAAAGGATTTTTACGTTAAATAAGATGTTCAATAAATGTTAAAGTAAATTACTATACTTTTACCAGGATTAGTAAGGTATTACAAGCTATTAATTACAAAATATCAATGACATCAAGTAAACTGAAATATCAAAGATAGAACCTAGAAACAATGATGATGATTGAGTATGTAGGAAACAGTAAAATGCCCTAGGATTTGGATTTATGAGATTATGTCCAGTTTGAAAGGACATGTTTTTATAATAGAATATATAGGTTTTCTATCTATCCTCATTAACATTTGAATCAGCCTGGGTGTTTATGAAATTTGTGGATGACATGAAGCCAAAGAAGCTGCTATGACTTTGGATAATGTTTTCTAGTTCCAACTAATGTTGATTGACTAGCTGAAGCTATTGTTTAATTTGACAAGGTAAAATTTAATGTTTAATATGGATAATATAAAAATCCCTGACTGTGAGTTTATAAAATATCAGTGACAAAATGGGGGGAAATACCTTTTTTTGTTAGAATCAGATGGAAAAATAAATAATTGGGGAATTTAGTAAATGTTATGTCAGATGCTGGCCAACAGTCACAAATGACCTCTAGAGCTAATGTGATTTGGAGTATGTAACAAAAGTGAAGTGTGCAGACAATGACAGAGGTAGTACTGTCATACCTTTCTATTTAGATCAGATCTCATATCTCTTCCATCAAACGCCAAAGGAAATGTATGAACCAATTAAACCATAATATCATAGTATTACTATAAAAACCATTTCATTTGTGCAATGTCTGAGCAGGAGAGGAGTAAGGGGATATTAAGTCATCAAAAATAGGCATGAGATAATTTGAATATAATCTGAGGGTTGATCTAGAATGAAGATGAAAGATAAAAGATATAAACTGTCGGATTCAAAAGATGGAAGGCGGTGAATTGCTAACAATAAAGGTCTTCCAAGAGTAGCCTGGATGCCCAAGACTTAAACTATTGTCAGGTGTGTGTTGGGCTACATGGCTTTTAAAGTGTCATTCAAGATTGAAAATTTCTGACCCTGTGATGATTTAATAAGATTATATGAAGGAAAATGGCAAACTACAAGAGCAAAGCAACCATTTTGGATTTGGACTGAAAATTCAAGAAAGTTTGAATTCATATAAGTCTAAAGAAAGACTCACTTAAATTGAAATCCACAGTTAAAGCTACAGGGCTATGTACTGTAGAAACTTGCAAGCAGAAGTTGAAACCTTGAACAATTTTCTCTTTATTAGTGTTCCAGGAGAATTAATAGAATGCCTACTGAAATCAGTAGATATATCCTAGTTTAATGTATGAATTAATATAAGCACAAAGTGATGGGCATTTATTTCTTTTGTGATGTTTCACCCCTATATGCTGAAAGAATGAACTAGAGGATATGTTTACTTTTCATTTGCATTGTCTATGTCTACAGAAAGAGCTTGGGGTTTGATTTTTTGATACTGATTATTTGTGATGCACTTAAAAAGTGGAAGTATTTAAGTTTGCTGTCAAGTAGAGATATTGCTTTAGTAATTTGACTCTAAGGAGACTTTAATTTAAAAAAAATCTGTTATCATTTAATTATATCAAACTTAAGGGTAGCATTTGGTTTTGATTCATTTAACCTTAATGGAAAAGAACAAGTTATTACTTAAATAGTACTCTTATAGCCTGTGTTATTCCAAGTATTTTTAGAATCATTTATTCCTTTTCAAATTGGTGTGCTATAATTATTCATTAATAATTCTTCTTAATGTCTCTGGAGTCATTCCATTACACATAGTCATTATGTATCATTTTGTGAATGTTTGCTATGATGTTGATGTATATATAGCTTTTTGAGTCATTACACCCTTCGGTGTACATTCTTTAAGTGAAGACTATCCAATTTATTCTGAATTAAATTTCATTGAAACATTTTCCAGCAACTTTAGAAGCCACTTTAGATTTCAAGAAGAATACAGATAAAACTCCTTTTTATCAACTATTAGTCATCCTGCCTAGAAATCTTGACATTGACTAGAGAAATTCCTTGTGATTGCTAGACTAGTCTAGTCTAGAAGATGCTAGTAGTATCCTGGGCCCCAAATTGTAAAAGAAAACAACTTTGCATAAAATCATTATCATGATTATTTTATCCATTTAACAGTTTGGATCAGCTCCATTGTGCATGGGCTCAACAGACCCATTTTATTATTGAGAAGACTTAGACATGCAAAAAACCTACACATTTAAAAGAAAGCCATTTCCCCTAGATAATGGAATTCTGGATTTAAAACAGCCACTATCTGTTTGTTAATGTAGGAAGATTGGCACCCATCATAGGGTGCTAGTTGTTATTTTAATCGAATATCCTTTCTCCAGAGGCTAAGTCAGCCCAATAATGAAGTAGGCACTTTGAAAATACTTATAAATTATCTTCTCTATTTCTTAGGAAAAAAAAAAAAAGCAGGTATAAACTTCCCTCAAGCAAATCCAATATATGAAGGAACTCTGTAAAACAGAAATGTTAGTGTATTGATTTTTCACTTTACAAAACATTCTGATGAAACTCGGGGTTTATTTTAAAATGAGCCCTTATTTTGCATTGAAAATGGCATTTAGATTATTGAAATCTTCAAGAATAAATTCATTGTGTAAAGTAATATACCCTTATATTACTTATTTGTGAATTTTCAGTTGATGATTGACATAAGTCTGGCAGGAAGTCAACAGTTATAAAATCATTAATTTCTCTGAGTCATAATGTTGTTCTGCAATACTGTGTCTGTCTGCATAAGAGTACATATAACTAATTATTTTGTATCAATAGTACTATCAATATAATTATTAAAAATAGAAAGTGTAATGCTTATTCTCCTCAGTTAAATAGAGACTCTAAAATATTTTAGGTGAAAAGTATACAGTTATTTA
This sequence comes from Uropsilus gracilis, assembly GCA_004024945.1. NCBI lineage: Eukaryota > Metazoa > Chordata > Mammalia > Eulipotyphla > Talpidae > Uropsilus > Uropsilus gracilis. The sequence continues at coordinate 21,932 of PVHY01007763.1, read as the reverse complement.
TTTAAAAATTTCTTAAATTTTTACGATTAGCTTCACAATATTAACGCACAATTACAAATTTGAAAGCTATGTAAAGAATATAAAAATAAATTTTAGTGGTTATTATTAAGGTGATATAACTGTTCTGAGTTATGTTTTATGTATTGTTGTTCTTAATATAATGCTTATGTGTTACTTTGTAAGCAATAGGAAATAGTAATAATAACAAAAACTTTTTAAAGTTTTTAAAAATAAATTCCCCTAATGCTCCAAAAAAGGACAGTAATTATTCACTTCCTGTTGAATTTAAATTCAAATGTGTCTGTGAATTCAGTTTGGGTTTTTTCAAATAGAATTTTGAAGCTATCTAACTCAAATTTTATATTTTAATGTTTTCTTTTAGAATTTTAACTACTGAGCTTCTTTAACATGTTATAATGTTTTGGGATTATTATTTTAATTATCAAAATACTGTAGTCATATATTTAAACATTGTTGGGCATTTTATTGGAAAATATTATTAAAAAACCAAAATATTTATTTAAAGAAAAAATTTTTTATGCTTTTGAAGTACTATTTGTTTACAATGCTGTATATATTGCAGGAATGTAAGTGTATATCTTTCAGGAATGTAAGCGTGTATCTTTTTGGATGTAAGTTATCATACCATGCCTACCACTAAAGCACAAATAATGCTTCATTTTCCATAGCTCCCTCTGATTTTTGATGGCCCCTCCCTTACTTCTTTGGGTAATTTTGCTCCTGCAGTCAGATCTCTAGGGCTTATTTTTGTCTGTTACTTTACATTGTTTATATTCCGTGTGTAAATGAAGTCATACAGCAGTTGTTTTTCTCCTTCTGAATTATTTCTATTAATCTTTAACATGATTTCCTCCAGTTCCATTAATGTTGTCATCATCAGAAACAAGATTTCATCTTTTATCTTTTTATAGGTGGTTAGTATTTCATTCCATCTTGTTTTCTATTAATAATTTATTTTACATCATTATCTACCCTGGGGTTAAAATGGGGCCAAAAATCAGATCAAAATGGGGCAAAAGCCTTCAACCAACAAGTCACAGGAAAAAAGCGGCATTTTAAAAATGCAGCTTCCACTGCCTAGTTTCTTATCAGATTCATATCACCCGCATGCACAGCAGCAATTGCTGAAGTCACAAAGAAATTTAACTAGCAGGGTTTTATTTACAAAGAAAATTAACAGGGAAAACAAAAAGTTCTCAAGTCCACAAATGGCTGTATCTTACCCCAGTCACCATTTTCAGTACCAAAGGTCCCAAAGATACATGCCCATGATAGTGCCCCTTTGCCCCTCCAAACCTGAGCAATTACTCTGCAAAGTCCAATCTTTCTCCATTGTCTTCTCCTTGCTTCGTCTCTCTCCAGTGTTCTGAGCTGTGGTTTCCCCAAGGCTCTTCAAGCTTTTCAAACAAATGCTGATGCAAACCCAATTTTCCAAATCCCTGACTTTCCCAGGTACCAGCTTTCCAACTACCACACCACCTTGCTGGGTTTCCATGAACAGCTTTTACTAGGCCTGCCTTCTGAGGCATCAGGCCAAATTTACCAGGTTTGCCCTCAGCAGCCCCTGGTCACCCCCCTGGCCTGCCATTCTGGCATCCAACTCCACACCAGTGATTTCTCTGCTGGCCACTCTCCCACCATGGCTCCTTGCCTCTACCAGCTTACTCTTCCAGGGTTCTTCCCCCCAGCAAGGCCATGTGAACCTGTTTTATCAGTCTCCTCTCCCCTCCTATCTCCTCTTTCCTCCTATCTCTTTTTATCTGCCCTTTCATTCTTCTTCCTTTTTCTCACAGATCTTTCTCTCAGATCCCGTCCAGCAGGACAGTGTGGCACCCATACAATTTTCAACTGCGTCACTACCCCTGTATCACGCCTACCACCTCATTGATACAGGGTAGTGATGCTGTTAAAAGTATCAGAACCAAAATACCCTGGTGGGTGGAGTTTGAGAGAAAGACCCCCCCTTGCTAGAGAAAATGGGAAGTGAGAAGAGCAGCACACAAAAGGGGAGGAACAAGGAGAGAGAAGAGGGGGAAGAGATGAGAATGGCAGACTGGTAGAACATGCCCACATGGCTTGGCCAGGGGAAGACCCCTGGAAGGGTGAGCTGGAGGTGGCAAGGAACCACATGGTGGGAGAGTGGCCGGCAGAGATGTAGCTGGTATGGAGTCGAATGCCAGAACAGCAGGCTGGGGGTGACTAGGGGTTGCTGAGGGCAGGCCTAGTGGATTTGGCCAGATGCTGCCGAAGGTGGGCCTGGTAATGAAGTGCATGAAGCTGCAGCAAAACAGCATATTTGGGAAGCTGATTTGGGATCAGCAATTGTGGAAGAAATTTGAAGAGCCTTGGAGAAGTGGAGTAGTGTGGAACACTGGAGAAGAAATGAAGAGAAGATTCTGGACAAAGGCTGAAATTTACAGAGTGCCTCCCTCAGTTTTGGAGGGGCAAAAGGGCACCTTCTCGGACGTGTGTCTTTGGGACCTCTGGGACTGAAAGTAGTAACTGAGGTAAGATAATTATTGTTTAAGTTGATTTGTGACTTTGGTACCTGCTGTGCTTGTGATACAGTCCTGTGGCTTGTTGGTTACAGACCTGTGGTGGGTGATACAGACCTGTCTAGTTAGAGGCTTCTGCCCACCAATTTCATTATCACTCATGCTCCATTATCTTACTCTTTGTGTCCTCCACCCTCACTCTCCCCCTTCATCTCGTGCTCTATGCTTCCAAACTGTTGAGCATTAGCTTTACATTTTTCTTGTCCAATTGTTTGTTTGTCTTCTCCTTCTCCCTCATATTAGTGAGACTAGCCCATATTTCTCTTTTTTTTTTTCTGGTTTATTTCTGCTAGAATGATTTCTAGCTCCATTCATGTTGCTGCAAATGACTTGTTAGTCTTTTTTATCGATGTATAGTATTCTACTGTGTATATATACCACAGTTTTCTGTACTAGTCTTCTGTTTTGGGGCATTTTTGTTGTTTCCATATCCTGACTATTGTAAATAGTGCTGCAATAAACATAAACATCTGGGTACAGGTTTTTTTTTGTTTTTATGATTAGAGTTAAAAAACAAAGTATTTTTTCATAAAATGTTTGACATTTGCCAATATAAATAATTTTATATATAGTATGACTTCCTTGGAAGTGAAAATATTACATCTAAGAGTACTGAGAGAGTATTGCACACCTCAGAAATTTTTCTACACATTTTGTTAATGGATTTCTAATGCTTTCCCTTCTTATAGCAATGTGATTACATCTATTTCATGAAAAGTTATCATGTGTGTATATATACACATATATTTTTCTTAGTTATGAATGAGATTCATTTGCTTTTCTAAAATTGCAAATAAGATAAGCATTTCCCCTTCCAAGTGTGCGATGCTGTTTCCTTTTTTTTTCTTTACTTTTTTTTCACGTGTGATTTAGCATAAAGCTCCCAGAGCCCTGGGTGCTCCATAGACCTGGGATTCTCACACCTGTTTGGCAGAATGCCCTCTGTTATGCAAGAACACTTGTCTAGTCAGTAGCAGAGGGGAGGAGAATCCGTGTCTCCAATTCTTGGTTTAATTGTAGCTATCAAAACTTAAATGAAAAATGAAAGCTAGTGAGCATATCTGTAATACTGGCAAACTTCTGAAATGGAAAAGACATGTTCCAGTGATGAATAGGCTCATTATGTTCTCATAAATTAATTGGTGAACATAACAACTAGAAATACAGGATCTTAGTACTGGAAGGAATCTCAGTGAGTTCAGTTTCCCATTTGATAGACCAGGAAACTGAGAATGAGAGAGGTTATGTGGTCTGCTCAGGTCAGGTAATGGATGTACACAGAAACAGAAGCTAAGTCTTGTTCCTAAATGTCTGCTTTTTCAGTTCCTGAACAATCTGCTGCCTTATTCCCTTTACCTTCTCTGCTAATTTGCTTCATTATTAAAAGATTGTATTAAAAATATCACTTGATATCCATAAGTGTGTTGCAGATAGAAGGATCAACCCCTATTTAAAAAGGTAACCCCTCTCTTTTTTTCTGTGCCATAAAGGATTTAGACATCCATAAAACATAGCATGTAATGAATACTAACAAATCCACAAGAGACTCAAAATCAAATGAAGTGACCAAAGATGAAAAGCAAATACTGCAATGAGGCATAATGCAAGTTGCACTGCAATTAAAATATCACAGTGGTACCTACTTCTGCCTGATGTTCTCGTTACTTATTTATGTCACAAATAACTTATTCCTAGAAAATAGAAGAGTTCCAAATTGGATTTATTTTCCCATCCATGTAAATTTTAGAAGACTACTAAAGCTTTCCACATAAATCTAAAATATCTTTCCATATTATGGAGAAAGAGAATGAAAAAAAAAAAAAAAAGAACAGATTATTTATGAAGCCAATCAGATGGGCTTGGGAGGAGTTAGTTTTTAACTTTTTCATTTATTATTTCTTAGGAGTTAATATTTCACAAAAAGATACACATGATATTTTTAGGGGATTAAGTTTGAGGATTTTCTATATTTTAAACGTGTAACTTATTATTGCCTGTCCAGTTCCCTCCCCTTCCCCACCCCCTTTTTTTTTTATTCATTGGGACACCTATATAATAAAGAAAAACTTGCAACTAAGTAGTTATTTATTGGATTTAACCAGGAATCAGCAAACTTTTTTCATAAAGGTTAGACAGTAAATTTTCAATAAGCTATATTTTTGGTTTACAGGGAGGGACACAGGGTCAGAGGCAACTTCTTGATGACTGTGCCTAGCAGGGGAATGCAGTCCCTGGAATAAATATACAAATGAATGTGATTATGCAACAAATGCACTTTAATTTATGGTTTGGTGTATGAGTTTGATATAATTTTATGTGTCATGAAATATTGTTCTTCTGATTTTTTTTAACCATTATGATATGTAAGAACCACTCTGAATCTGCTTCTCTGTCAGTGGAGACGGCCAGAATGGCTCTGAATTTATTGAATCCCCTTTATAGAATTTTGGAAACTACTACCTGGGGTCCTTTATTCACAAATCTGCCATGATTCAGCTGCTGAGCATCTCTCACAAACTCTTTTCATGCTGTTTCCAGATGTGTTCACAACTCTACTCTCCTCACTCATTCATTCACTTATTTATTTCTATGAAAGAATCATCAATTACCCCCTCATAAGTATAGGAGTATAGTATAGGATTCGCAGTATAGGATTTTTTTCACAGTATAGGATTCTTCCCATCAGAGTTATCCACCATAGCTCTCCTGCCACCAAATCACCCATTGTTCTACTACCACTACCGCATCCTCACTTCTGCTAAAATCAGCATTTATTGTCCCTGCATTTCTCCAAAGACATTACTTTGGGGCAGGTTAAAAAAAAAAAAAAAAGGAAAAAAGTATACAACATATAAATGCTCCTTGAAGTTGATTCTGCTTCAGTCGCTATAGTTTCATTTATTAACCTATACAGCTATGCTTGATATTAAGTTTTTAAGATAAATTATTGTTGCATGTCAAATTTCTCTCCTCATTTCCTGCCTTTGGAGATGTTTGTGCACGTCTTTTGTTTGGATGAAAATGCAGTACTGTGACTACAATAGGGCAATTACTGATTTTGGCCTGAATATGTGCTTATTTTCTTAAATAGTCTAATATCAGAATTTTTTGACCATTCAAATGACTTAACAGGAAGAGCGATGCAGATATGGTATTTTAGTCAAGAGCTATCTCTATTACCTTTTGTATGTGTTTTTTTTAGTTTTATCTCTGCATGACATTTGGAAACATGTGAAATGCTGAGCCTTTCAGATGTTTGGTGTTATTCAAACCTGTGACATAGAGGAAAAAAGATACATGGAGCCAACTTTATTCAAAGATTTTATTATTTCAAAGTTTTTTATTTTTATTATTGTCAAAGTTTTTTATTATTATCCACAAAAATTAGAAGTTTAGTTAGAGTTGTTTTGTAAGCATGAATGTCTAAGGTTTAGAATAAATTATCTTTAGATTTTAGAAAATAAGATCTCTAATTCTAGACTATATGTACATATACATCATTTTTGGAGTTGATAGCGGCCTATATTTATTCATATTTTAATCTTTACTTATTTTACTTATTAGTATTATCACTGAAAATACCAAAATGAAAATATTAAACAAATGGAACTTTACCTTTGGATCTGTAGCCTATGTGAACATTCCAACACTAACTACTCTGTCAATTCAGGACTCTACTTGGAAAAGAACCTCACACTTAGATATGTGCTAGAATTCTATGGTGATATACACTAGGTGATGGGTTTTACATTAATGTGAAAATGTGTGTGGATAGTGCTTTATATATTGAAAAGTGATGTACAAATATTAGTGCTTAGCTGATCAACTTCCTTAAACCACTCAATTCATCTTTCTCCAGCCTATTTCAGAAGCTGTTTCAAGTCAGTGAATAAGTGTTTCCATGCTGGCTTTCCCTCAGTAAGTTATTGATATATATTTTGTACTCACTATTATTTTTCAAATGTTAAAAAAAAAGTGGCTGATATGCCTTGCCCTTGGTTAAAATATTGTGCAGAGAATCAAGACTAACAGAGATAGGTGAGAACAAAGAGAGTGGCTTCCAGGAAAATGAATGTAAGATTTATCTCTATCCAAAGACATACTTCATGAAAAACAACAACAACAACAAAAATCAAACAAGCAAAGAGTAACAGCAAAAAACAAAACAACAACGACAAACAGAAGACTCACTGCCTCTGGTTTAAAAAAAGTAGTGATCTTCATCACATCTTCAGTAATAAAAAAATTCTGTGTATGGTGCAGAAAGGAAGAAAGAAAATACAAATAAAGTTAAGTATTGGTTATCTAAAACTGAATCTATTTGGAAATCAAAACCACATATAAGTATAGGTTTCTAATACTAATTTCTACTTTACAATAAATATTAGCTTCACTTTAATTACTACTATCAATACCATCAGCTCATTCAGTTGTTCCTCATACATGAGCGTGGGTATCAAACTCAAATCTCTTCACCTCTTCATGTTGTCAGAATCCATAAATGTGAAAATATGTGCCCTGTCTTTGAAAATATTTGACACTGGAGACAGTTTGCCGAGTTCCTGCTCAAGTATTTCTTTCAAATCTGAAGAAGGGTTGTGTTTAATATTAGAATAATCCCTGTAGTGTCTTATATCCCCAACAACATGTTTAAAATATTCTTTTTTAAGTTGGCATTCAGAAGTAAGGATGGAAAAGCTAACCGTTTGGCATGAAGTTTCAGAATCTTCATAAACACTGAAGTTAGGTCTGTGCCCTAGTAAATTTATGCCTTGGATATGGTTATTATGCTTCTATATTTGGTCATTAAACAGTCTATGAACAGTTTCTCTCTGTTGTAAAATTTACCAAGTTAGACTTTCCTCTGTACTTAAACCCAATCCTGTCTTTAAACTCTGACCAAATTGCATCAACAATTTCTTTTCTGGTGTTTCCTGTCAGACTTCATTCAGCAAATCTAACTGGATCTACTGTCTATCATTTTATCAAAGCCTGGTGTGCCACTCAGTAGGATTTTGTGTCAAAATTTTCACCCAGTCCCCGTCTTGTCTTGATCAATGAACCTGCAACAGCAAAATCCGAAGTGGGTGCGTAGATTTGTTGTCTGTTGCAATTTATTCCTAAAAGCACCAAAACATATAATAGTCAAAATACTAATCATTGTATTCCATGTCAGTTTTTATTCATGCCAGCTTATTGTACTTTCCTCTATTTCTTATGACCTACTTGAAATTAAAGCTGTTTATCAATAGTATAGATTTTTTTACAGTTTCAGAATTTTCTCGCTAAAATCTTTTTTGTTTTTCCAAAATAATTCAGGATACCAAATATAGTAGGGAACAAATCATAAGAAAATTTTAGTAAGCTAATCAGTGTTTCATTTATATACATTGTCCTGATAATATTTGCTTTATAGTTATTTTGCTAATAGTATTCTATAGAGAGAAATGATTTGGAAACACATCACTGCACTGGGAATCCCTCACTCTTCTTTAAGTTCATGAAATTTCTTCTTGTTGAGATTTAAAATCCTGAGGGAAATATTGTTCATTGTCATTTTCTTTTCCCTTGCTTTTAATTGGTGGTGATAAGGAGCAATTTATACCTAATCTCTTTGTTTTGTTCTACAACCTTTGAATACATGTTGACAAATTACATGTTTTATTCAAGCAAAAAATTTAAAATGAACAACCTCAATAACAAGAAAAAATATCTCTTACAAGTAGATATAATTCCTCTTTCCTTGATCCTCAGACCATAGATTGTGGGGTGCTTTAGGGGACTATTTCTTTGGCAAAGAACTTCCAGTATTTTGTAGCCGCAAGATACACACAAAAATGTGTGAAATATGTACATACAAACATTTAAAATTTCTGGAATTGTATAAAAGTCATTCTATCTATTCATGTTCCTGGAACCAAAGTAGGGTAGCTCTTTGCATTCCAGAAAAAAAAAAAAAAAGGACTCTCCCAGTCCAAGAAACATTTGTTTAGGAGATTTATATCAAGATGGGCAGCAGAGGATGTGATTTCAATAAGGGCTTTTGTCACAGCTAAGCAGTTGAACTCTTATAGTGGTTGGAGAAGGGATGTAATTTTGCAATTAAAAGAAAATGCAAGGCTTTTAAGTAACTAAGGACTTCTTGTCTGTGAAGAAGCACAACTTAGTTGAATTAATTATACTGCTATCTGGAGGACTGCAGTGTAAGACTTTTCTTTTAAACTAGATGTATCTGGAGTCTACGTACGTCTAAATTTCTCCCAGAATTAGACTTATATTTTTCTCAAAACAGACAAAAAGAAATCCTATTATATAAAAGTGTCTTGGTTTCATTTGAGAATAGTCTGAAATGGTTATTGTGCTTATAGCAGTTTATTGTAAGACTGAGATGAGGAAACACAATATTCATGACTCTGAAGGCCAGAAATATATGTCCAGAGTCCTAAGAAGCAGCAGCAAAGGGAATTTGCAGACTTGACCTCCCTGTGCAGGTCAGAGAAAAGTTGGAATACAACTGGCTCAGATATATTTGTCAATTATACCACAAGCCATAAAAAGGGATGAAGTTACAAAGGAACAGTACAATAAAACTGCTAAGATGCCTAAATCCAGGCTCTAGCACTAGCTTAACAGAAAGGGCAGGAACTTCTCATGCATTTGAATCCAGGAATGGCCTTTTGTGGTGGTATTAACTTAGCATATTATTAACTTTTATAAATTACCCAGGACAGTCAGACCTAAATACTCACTGTTTTTATAATTAGATTGGATCCTATAAAGTGGTAATATTTGACTTTTAACTCAAAATTATAGTTTCATAAGCTTGAACCTGGTATTATTAAAGAGACTAGAGTAAATTTTAATTGTCCTTTTAAAATTAGAAGTATCTTTTTCCAAATACATTTAAAAAATAATTAAAAAAAAACTAATTTTTAAAAAACTAAATGTCACTTAAGAGTTTGTTAACTGAGTGAATGTAATTTTATCTTGTTAATTAAGCAATTCTGCCAGGTCACACTTATTATTAATGGTTCTTTTAAGTGCTAACTGGCACAAAAATGGTCAGAGCAGAGTTGCAGCACAGCTGAGAGAAAGACCCTGATTTAGGGGCACTCACAGTCCACTTGCCCTGCTGAGCTGCTACGGCCCAGAGGTTTAGATCCCCATCCCAATCTGGACCTCAGATGAAAGTATGTGTGCTGAAGGCATCAGTTCTGTGTGTGGATGGTGTGTTTGTGATACACACACGATAAATTCTGACAGAATTATCTGCATCCATGTACTCCCCCCCCCCACCAATTACAACATATGCCAAAAACTGTTGTAACTTGAATAAAGTCTATAGTTTAGTTCAAATGTCAATCTCTCTTTTTTTGCTGGTGTTTCTTTTTGATGATAATTCTGTAAACTGTTGACAGGGAGCAGGGCACAGTAGTAATGGGTATATAAGACCTACTGCCCTGTTATTGCCACTTCCTGTGAGTCTATATTTCTCAATTAAAAAGTTTGAAAATACACTTATTTTTATTTTATGTGCCAACAATTCCATTATCAATTATTTCCCCTGAAGAAATGGAAATGTATATTTACACAAAAAGCAATACACAAATGTGTATAACCACCCCAAAATAGAAATAGCCCACTCAGTGTGTGTGTATGAACTGGGGTGCACCATGTGGTGTGGAGCCCCTTAGGGATAATAAGGAATAAGTTATAGGATATGAGCAACATTCATGAGAAAATCAAAAAAACAGTAGGCAGGAAACCAAAGAGAAGGAAAATGGACGTACAGCTTTTTGCAATGATTAAATTAGATTATTTGCACATAGGAAGTTTAGAATAGAGGCTGAGTACATAGTGGGTACTTTATAAGTAGCCACTGTTATTATTTCTTCCAAATAGTAGCCTGTATACCATATTTTAAATAAATTTCACTTTCTTCCTAACTTGGACAGTTACTGTTTATAATTGTGTATTGATGTGCTTGTTGTATATCACCATGTGGATGAGCTACCACAAGTCCCACACTTCTCACTGAGGTGCTCATATGCACAAAACATAGTGGAGTGCTAAATTTCAGTGGTCAACTTGTAAAAATGTTATCTTGGTGCTTATGGTGCCTCTATTTAGAGTATTTTTTCAAGTGCCAAAATTTAAATAAATGTAAATAAATAAATAAATGTAAATAAATAAATAAATGTAAAATTCTGATTTAATTAGGATTGAAAGAAAGTATAATTATTGTGGGATTGTCTTGTAAATTATAAATCCAGTGATATAATATATTATATATACATATAAATATATAGAGAGAGTGATGCAGTACTAACATTTACCATATGTGCTGACTGTGCTAAGTCAGGCTTTTATGATGAAGTTGTTATATTTTGAAGAACATGCTTTGAATCATTTATAAGTCTGTGTAATAACAAGCTATATCATAACAGGATTTACTGGACTTTTATTGCCACCTACACAGCCAGCCAGTACTTATTCATCAATCTGTAGTGTATATGAAGTGCTGAACTGGATAAAAGAGGAATAGGAGGCATTTGAGTTCCACCTCTGGAATAAGCAACATATGGGTTCAAATCCTAGCTTCATAATATGTAAGGTCTGTGGATTTGCACAAATTTCCATTTTACTTAATCCTTTATTTCAACACCTATAAAATGAACTCAGTACAGATTATCAACCTCATGGAGGCTGGTGAGCAAGGTGAAAAGCTTATCATGGGACCAGGCAAATAGATAGTACTCAATATATGTAAGCTATCATCATTATTATCTATACATATTATATGGGGAACAGTATTTGGAGAAACCTGACTTCATGAGTTAATCAAAATGATAAATTGGTATAAAATCATTCAGTCATTCAATCATTCAATTGGTATAAAATCATTCAATTTGATACTGTACCTAAGGACAGTATCAAATATATTTAAGGTACTTGCAATATGTTGAATTGGCAAAATGGAACTTACCCTATATCAAATATATGCAGGTTTCTGATTGACATAGTGTGGGGGAAAAGGATACTTATTTAGTTGCTACTAAAATCCTTGCACTGTTTTTAAAGGAGAATAATATGAGCAAAAATGTGGTCAAGAAAGGAAGCTTTCTCGAGGAGCAGGGTAGGGTGGAGTTGGTGGAATAAGTTTCTCAAACAGATAAGCTTAGCAATTTATTATTAACTGTTAAGTGGTCCAATTTATGAAAGAAATATTGGCTCTGAGAAAGGATAGAGGTAACATTTATTGCTTTGAAGTACTATTTATTTTTCCTGATACATAGATATGCAGGGTTAATGTATTCATTTATCTTTCTCAATATAACTTGCTATAAATCATAATTTTAAGTTATAATCTTATATTTGTTACTGAATATAAAAAAGAAGAACAATTAAATGGAGAGAGTGGAATTGTTAAAAGTCAAAATAGTAGGATCCTAATATCAATGTACCAGTTACTCTCTTTGACATTTAATTTTTCTAGATAAAAACATAACTCTGTATCTGCATCTACAGATCTAGATAAGGAGATAAATATGTTATGTAAAGTTAGACACCTGCATTCATGTACATTTATCTTTATCAGTTAAGACAAATAGCATCTTACTACACTTGACTAAGCTATTTATATTGATCATTACTAATTTGATGTTATTTATTAATCATATATATTTTAAATCAAACTGCAAATTTATGGAGCTCACAAACCTCTAATGGCCTGGCAGTTATTTGAAGCAGCTATAACAATACACATTTCATCAGTTGATTATCTTCTGTGGTTGCTGAATAGCTTAAAAAACAAGCATTAGGTAGCACTTAAACTTCTTATTGACTAGTTTACATAGAAGCAAATACTTCTTTCATTATTCAACTACTGAAAGCAAAGATGTATAGTTGTACATATACATCTATCTATCTATCTATCTATCTATCTATCTATCTATCTATCTATCTATTTATCTATCTATCTAGATGTATAGTTAAATGTCAATTTAATTTGAAACATTATTGTGATTTGTTGGTTTTGCATAAAATTTTAATCTGAATAGGCCATCTCTTGGTATTTCAAGGGAAAATACTTTAAATGTATATATTTGTTTTAGTAAAATAGTTTTTGGATTCAGTTAATAATCAGGCCTCAAAAAAAATGTAACACAGATGTTAAAACAAGTCTGTTACATAATTTTCAGATTCTTTGAAAGAGTTTGATCTTATATTTGTGATATTAAGAATGGAATGAGAAATTTGCACTCAAACAGCAGTTTATTCTCAACATTAATTCACTGAGCTAAGTCATCAGAGATTGTTTTAATATGTGATAAAATATTGACCTTTCATTATAGATTTTGTAGATGTGTGTGTGCACAATTGTCACTATTTTGCTGAATACTTTTAGTCTCCTTATTGTGCGACTCCATAAAGTGAACATTGGAGTGGTTTGGTGTGGTTGTTTTATTAAAGTGTATTAGTGACTAAGAATAACTAAATATGTTCTGGTTGACTGTGTTATACTAGGCAGTTTTAGCATGATTTAGGGCTTACAGTTTGATCTATAAGATAAGGAAACCCATGTAAACATAAAATTTTGTACTCCTTGATATTTCTGTTGACTTTTTTACTTTGTTTTTATGGCATGATTAGTTACAAGATGCAGGAAAAAAAGGTTTATCTTCAGTCAACAGAATATTTTATTCAGAGGACTTGAGGATATCTGAGGAATACAAACCAGAGTTCTGCCAAGAACATGACTCAGCTTCCCAGTCTCCAGTATGTGGTGTCTCAGCTAAAAACTCAGTATATTCAGGGGTAGAATCAGATAGGAGCAGTGAGTGCTGAAGGGAATCAGAGAAGCTTATATCATAAGGATCACCTTACATATTGCAGATAATTTCCAGAGAAAAGGTCATGCATGGCTCACTGCCCACCTTCTTAAAAGTTGCCTTCTCATACAAGAAGACAAGTGTCTCTGTTCTCCCTCTCATTCCCCAGTAAATTTTTCCAGACTTGCTTCTGAACATTGATTGAGAGTCTCTGAACCTCTCACTTAATCTTACCCCTGAGAATGATCTGTAACTGCACACTGGAATTCTTTTGCAACATTTGAGCCTTCACTACTCTTTGAACTCATCCCCCACTAGCACGCCCTGGCTCTGAGAGCCTTTCTTTCCCAGAAGTGGTCCTACATATCATCATAATCTTACCTATGTGACCATAAGCATAAAATGTGCCACAGGTATAAAGGTAGTGGAGGTGATGAAGTATTGAAATTGGGGTAGATCCAAATCAGGTACTCTGCTTCATGGCTGGAAAAAACAATCCATATTGGGAGTTTCCTGGGTCTGGTTCAGTTCAATTTTTTTTTTTTAATTTTTGGAAGCTTTAATGAGGCTATTAATTTGTCCACACCTGCAGCATAGATAACAGCATACACAGCCTCAGTGGGGTTGGGGATGTTTGTAAATAATTTAGTGGTGTGCATCATTAGTTTTGCAAGTGGTCAATCCAATGGCAAGGTCAAACAACTCATCTAACATATATGTTACATAAATACACTATGATCAAGCATATTAACAAAAGAACTGTTTGGGGAGATCTTATCTTTTTCAGCAGCATGTAAAATATTAATTTTGAACATCAGAATATATTTGTTCTGTGGAGAAAACACCATCGAGATAATTTGAACTTTGCAGGCTTTTGCAATCTAAATAGATATCCAAGGCTGACTGGCAATGGGTAGTGCCATAAAACCCAAGTGCAAGTGGGCTGCCAGCTATGACTATCACCCAGATGTAAAGATACTCTGTGGGAACTGGTGGATTACAGTATCAGAGGGGAAGGAAGAATTGCTAGGCTTAAATTTCCCTGGCCCTATGTCATTTTCCACCACTCTGTTTTTCCAATTCTGCTTGTAATCGAAGTTTCAAGGCAGCTTGAACCTATTTTTACCTGATTTCTGAGGTCTGAGCTGATGACAGGCTCAGTGTGCTCCCTGACAGACATCTGCTTCTGGCAGTGTAAGTGCAGACTCCAGGGAGCTGCTGTGTTGGAGCTTCTAGACCAGCAGTCAGGGGAGCTGCAGTCAAAAGCTTTGAGGTTTGTTATTACCCATGGGGCCTTCACTTTAAAGATATGCTAAGGGAGAGCAGAAGGTGGGGTCCTGACCTGCTCAGCAGTTGCTACCTCTGCATTGTCTCTGATTCTCACTTGGGGACTGCAGCATGACCTACCAAAATTCTTGGGTACATTTAGAAAGGTCAATGGGAAAAGCTAGCTTTCTTCTTGGGAGTTATATGGGTGGGGGAGGGTTAGACAGGGGACTCCTTACTTTAGGAATAATTGAATGTGGTGAGTAATCCCTATCCCCCTGGGGTATATTTTAATAATGCAGGTGACTGATCCACTTAATATCTGCCTGATTTGAACTGTGCATTGCTTGGCTTTTCATTAATAATGAATCCACAGGTAAACAAATACTTCATATTAAATGCTTCTTAAAAGTGTTTAGTATCTGCTGCCAGGAAACCTATTAAGCATTATGGTCCAGGAAGGGCTAAATTGCACAGAAACTCTATGTGCTGCAATGGAAATGTCTTTCTGCTATGACCCTGTAATGAATAAATTCACATGTATCCTATTGGTGCTTTTTTGTAAAACTTTCCAAATAATGTCTTATTCTGTAATTAAAAAGATCATGCCTATAAATATAATAAACAAATTTATTATTTGAAATGTTTAATTTATTAATACCAGTCAATATTTACACTTCTATTGAACTGTACACTTTAAAATAATAAATCCACAGTTCCATGTATTTCTCTGTACTGTAGCCAAAGTGAATTAGCAGGAAGGAAGCAAGCTTGTATCTTTCTCCTCAACTTTTGAGTTGAACTATCTTCTTCAGGGTTAAATATCTTCCAAAATAAAGCTTTGCATTATTATTTACTTAATAAATGTACTTTTTGTGTTCTGAAATCAGAAATTTTAATCTTACTTTTCTTAGAATTGCATTTGCTTTGCTTTTCCTTTATTCCATCTTCATCTTCAAACACTGAACTAACATCTGAGGGGATCATCTGCTATCTTCCTGTTTAATTTGTTGACCAAGTCCAATAACTCTTATATCATACATGAGAGAATTTTCTAAATTTGAAATGACCCTTCAGATTATCTTTCCCACTGTTCTACCTTTTAAATGGATGAAACAATAAATCAATTAAGTGTGTTGAAACTTAATTTCAGTTGTTTACAACTGAATTCCTTCAGGTGACTCCTTCCTTCTCCATTTTTTTTAAGGATTTTACCAATTTTCACCCTCAAAGCCCCACATTCAAGGATATCCCTCAATCCCAGGTGAACAAAGACAGATGTTCACTCTACCACCCTTCTCAGAGAGCCCTACATCTCGACATTTTTCCGTTGACTACTTCTGTTTGTAATTTATAAATATCTTATCCTGTAATTTAGCAATTTGAAAACCAGAAAGTTGATTCTTACATCTTCCAAGCTTCTTACCAGTTGGCTCTAATTCATTTTTACATTCTGCATATTGCATCAAATGTTTGTTCATTCAGCAAATATATGAATATCTTCCATATTTATATAATAAAAATTAGTTCATCAAGTGATTATCAAAAATAGGTTGACTGCATGCTGCTTCCTTGCTTTTCATCCTCTGTGAAATTCTGAGCTCTGTTAATTTACGCATTTACTATTTTGGGAACCATTATAAGGAGTACCTGCATGTGGAAAACTGTTTTTATGACTGTGAGTGTTTATAAATTAAAGTGCATACTTTGGCATTGGTGACAAAACAATATTTGATATGAGAGAATTCATAACAGCTGTGAGAATTCTTTGGTGCCATCAATATTAGCAATATTTCTTTACAGCAACACACTTTTTCCTTAAGGCCACTGAAGCATAATATTATAACTTTCTTCATAAAGCTGTTAGGTAGAGCTATGGAATAGTTCTTTTGAACCAAATGTAGAAGAGTCCAGAATTTGGAAAGTGAATTATAAAACTGAACTGATTTAAGTGTAAGAAGAAATTACACTCAAATAAATTCAATCCTCTGAGTCAATGAAATCATAGATTTAATGCAGTTTGAAACTATAAAACTTTTATAGTTTTAAGCCGTGAAAGTAAGGAATGAATTCCCCTAAACAACTTTGTTGCTTTTTTTTTCCTTTTTGGTCAAGGTTTTAATGTCACTTAAAAATTAAGTTTCCCTTTCCCAATATAGTATTCTAATGGTTTTGTTGCTTAATGCATCCACTAATAACACAGAGAATGAACTGACTCTGAACATTGCATCCAATAATTTTTCACATTTGAATAGGCTTCCAAAATGTCAAGCACATTTTAATAAGTGTTAAAGATTTTAAAAGCACACTTGTAGACCCTCTGAATTAAGGTACACTTAGTTGCATGGGTGATCTTGAGTAAATCATTTGAACTCTCTGAGATTCAGATTTTTTTTCATCTTCACAATGAGGTTAGAATAGTACCTACCTCAAGGGGTTATTTTAAGGATCACAGGTAGTAGTTTTTCAAAACATCTGGCATTTAGAAGTCCATCTATGGGAAGCATCACTGTCTTTTTGATGTCACGAGATGAGTGGTTCATGGTTTTTCTGGATCAATTCTATTTCATTCCATTTTAGCATTATCACCCTCCTATCTGTAGAGAAATTCTGAACAAGTTTGGAAATTTTGAATTACTAAAACAGATTCCAACTCAAAGTAAGAGACAAACTCAGGTGACACAGAGGGAAGGTATTTGTAGTTAGAGAATCACTGTGTCACATTCAGGTAGGAAATGAGCATAGGGATGTGAACAACTCACTTTATTTGGTGCATCCAAAGGTCACAAAGGCTTTGGAAGTAAAGGGTTCAATTTTGTGGTTAATGACTAATTTTTTTAGTGATTTTTGTGTTTGCGTAGCACCTGCACAGATATCTTCTTACTCTTTCCTAGGATTAGTTACAGATCTGCAAAATAATTAAACAATTTCTACTGTTCTTTGAATTAGTTTCTTGATTTCTGTGTAAATAACTGATTTTGAGGATAAGATTTTTAGGCACTAATAATAGTAGTAAATTCCTTTGTAAAAAAATAAAGCAAAGTGATTTATGCTTCCTGTAAAATTCACATGTATTTTGATAATATGATCTTCACAACTACTCTAAAAACTAAAATATGAGTTGGGTTATTGTTTAGGTATATGTTAGCACGGTAAGAACAGTGTTAGGTGCTCTGTTTACCTGGTTCAGTACTATCTTTGACTTTGGTAAACCATGTCATTAGGAAAAGTAAAAGTGGTTAGTAGGAACGATGACAAAGAGAAGGTTTTTAGCAATATATAAGTACTAATCATAAACAAAGTAAGAATCTGTGCTTTTGGTTAGAGGGACAAGCTGAAGAAAAATTTCCCTGAACTTTCTTATCGTGAACAAAGGAATTTTTATAGTGTCCACTCTTTACAGATTTAATGATCTGGTCTTTTGTGGTTCTACAAGATATGGGGGCTTGAAGTTCAAAACATCAGTCAGTCATCTTCGTAGTAGACAAATTCTGTTGAGAAGAGACATGACAAGTTCAGTGAAGAAAAGGAAAATCATGATAGTCTAAGGATGATGTATGGAAATGGAAATGACTCTAGAAATGAGGCAGCTTCCATTGTGAGCTAGATTATATATGAAGAATAATCTTAAAGATATCACCTATGCAAATGTCAACAAGGTCAATTGGTGGAGATGACCAACTCTCTAGAACCTAACATCTATCCCTTCCTACCTCATATTCATCACTTCTGTACCATTCCTAAAATTATTTATTTGTCTGATTTTATAGCCATGTATTATGTATTCTTTCTTTCACTCAGCATCATACTGGTGAATGCCATCCACATTTTATGTGAATCGTCTTTCATTTTCCTTGCTGCATAATATTCCTCAACATGACTATACTATAAATTAAACCTATTTATGATTTGTGCTGTTTTCAGTTTTGGGTCATCACAAACCATGCATCTCTCAACATCTTCTAACATAAAGTTTTTGGCCAAATAATTTGGGCAGGAACTTGCTCAAATTATATATTTAGGGGATTCATTGATGGTATGTAGAATATGTAATCTTCAATTTTTTCCTATATTTCCACCAACAGGGAATGACAGTCCCAATAGCTGCATATCCTTATAATCACTTGCATCATCAGACATTTAATTTTTGTCAATCTGGTAGATACGTAATGATATCACAAAGTTATTTTTAATTTGCATTTTATTAATCAGTAATGAACTTGAACATCTTTTCATATGCTTATTAATAACTAAGATCCAGCTTTTTTGGTGTCTTTTAAAGTATTGTAGCTATTTTCGCATTGAATGAATAGTATTATTTTAATAAAGTAAAATGCCATTTGAGAGTTTCTCTTCTAACATTTGAAATGGGGAGTTCAAGTAGAATCCCAAAGTTGAATTCCTAAGTTGATGGTTCAATAGTTATTTTTAACTGTCATATAATTGAAAAGCTTTATTCCCTTCAAATTTCTTTTTCTTTTCCGCATAAAGTCTTGACAGTTATTTTTCTCATCTTCTTTTTCATTCTGCTTACCCAACCCCCCTAAGATGAAGCAATATAAAGCTTGCAATTTAGAGCTTAGTGCTGTCTCTAAGGAAAGAAGAAGAGCAGAATCGTCCTCCAGTCTAAACTGTAGAGAATCTCAATTTCTCTGAAGATGGGCATCATCTTGACAGAGATTACTATCATTTGAATTTCTTCTGTGACCACCTATCTGGGCTTGGGGAAGAGACCTTCATGAGATGCTAGGCTTAATATTAAAAAAACAAATAGTTGGGCAGCGATTGAGTAAAGAACATAATGACAGATAAGGGAAAAGGAGGTGATTTCACCTACTAGTGCTAAAAATGTCTTTAGAATGATTTATATGCCATCAACTCATTACACCTCTGACTATCACCAAGGATCACCAAGGCAACGAGAATGATTCTTCACACATATCCCTCAGGTTTTATCTTCATCTTCTGAAGCAATTTTGCTATTCCTTCCAACCTGATTATTTACGTGTGGATGGCAGTATTGAGATGAAGCAAAATGTAACATGTTCTTGCCCTTCACACCTACCCCAGTTTAACCTAAAACAGTCAGTTTTGATGAAAGCAACAACTACAGCATTTTGTGTTTGTTGAACACCACTATGGCAAAAATATGGCAGTGACTATATTTTTCAGATTCACTAGACTTGGAGTCAGTGACTCAACCTGAGCCCTTACCTGCTAAGTGTTACTTGCTCCCTGCCCTGCCCACATGTGACACAGAGCAGTTATACCTTGCATATGATTACACAAGGATCAGATGGTAAATGCTGGATTTTATGGGTTTAGACTTCCATATCCTCAGAATTTCTTAAGTTTTCAGTTTTATTATTACATTCACATGTATGAAATTATTGCCTTTCATAATTCTTACTATACATGATGCCTATAGCCTTTTTAACTTATTTTATTTTCAATG
Organism: Uropsilus gracilis; assembly: GCA_004024945.1. Lineage (NCBI taxonomy): Eukaryota > Metazoa > Chordata > Mammalia > Eulipotyphla > Talpidae > Uropsilus > Uropsilus gracilis. The sequence continues at coordinate 1,803 of PVHY01007763.1, read as the reverse complement.
TCCTTTGTTGTTCTCGCTTTTCTTTTCAATTACATTGTCATTGCTCTGAAGTCTATGGCATTTGGTCTTATAAAACAACCGTCTTAAAGTACACAGTGAAGCAAAATTATAATAAAAGTATGGTATAAAACAAAATTACATGGGAAATTAGGTGATTAAGCAAATGAACTTTCACATAAGTTTCATAAATGTACAAATTATCTTGTAACGTGTAGCAAAATAAATTCACATCCACATCCATAGGGCTAACCTTTGGATTTAGTCTTTTACTTATATCCTTAAGGAGGGAATAAGTAGAATTTTTTCTTTAGATATGATGATAGCAATGATTGTCTTATAAGCTCAAAGGAAACTCCTATTTTGCTTCCATTACTCATTCAGCTCCTTGGACTCTTTTGAAAGTATATCTTTGATAAATTTTATATTGTTTACTTTTTTATGTTTCTTAAAATTTATTTATATATTTAAATTTTCAGTTTAGATTTCTGAGAAAATAAAGCAGATGACTTTCCTCTTCCTTTTAGCTGCCCGCCCCACCCTCCCCAACAGGCTATCCCCATACCACACCCTTCAGAGTACATTTGCTCTGAGCATAGCTCATGGATACTGAGTGCAAGGTCCTGTTGAGGATCTTGTGAGGACAGTGTGAGGTTGTTTTCTTGTTATTTTTGTAATTGTTTTATTTTGGCTTGGGGGAATTTCTTTATTAGGATAAAAATATACAAAGTATTATGACCATTCTCTTGAATAGGGAATTATAGCCACAATGTTCTGAATGCTTACCTTTAACCTGACTCTTCAAATAGAACTTGCCCCTAGCATAATATACAACAAAGCAAGTACTAGAATAGTCTTTTTCTCTTTTTATTCTTTCTTGTTTAATAATAATATTGCTTTGGCTTTTTGTTTTGAAGATTACAAATGTACATGTCTGTGTACTTATAATTGTTACAGTCCTGTTGAATTAAGCTAAACAAACTGAGGCTTTTAATGACAGCATAATTTGAGCTCAAATTGTTGATCCATATCACCTGCTATCACCTGCACATATTTATCTACTCCTAAGGAGTTGGGGATGGAGCTAACTGGGATTTGTTACTCATCAAAAATACATATTAAGCAATTAAATTAAAAACACAGTCCTGACTTTTAAATAGACAAAAGCAAAAGGGTACAGATAGGTTAATTCTGTCAAAATAACAAATTCAGAATAATTCTGGAAAATTGTACCAGATTAAGAAAGGGAAATTTTGTAGGGAAAAATTTCAGTATAGTCTCAAATGAGAAAGGCAGATTTCTCACAAACATGATCAGGATGTTGGGTGTAAGTTTTAGCCTCATAGCCTCTATTTGCTTTTAGAGGGAGTGTGTTGCTATACTCTTCTCCCAGCTTCCCCACTCTCAGCCTTTCTGCTCCAGCCAGAACTCCGAGTCCACTGGCCAGCAGAAGTCAATCCCAGCAGCTTCTTCTCCTGGCTCTAAGGATGGATTTTGTGAAAGCTTGTAATGTGGTGAAAGCTGTGTGATCTACTGAGAACCAAAGACACAATGAGACAATTTCTAAACTTCTGGGAAACAGACTTGGTACTGAGAAGATGCTCCCTACATCTGAGACTGAGGAAAGAGCCAGTTGGGTAATGGTGCTACCTCAAATGATCAAAAGGGGAGAGAGAATCTTCACCACTAGGCACTTGGTTGTAGTCTCTGAGTGAAGTGATAGCTGAAGTTATCTCTGCCATGGTATTTTTAAATTATGTAGACTTACACACTACCAAGTTTCTCACAATTATCTTTTTTTTTTTT